>JANQAP020000163.1:734252-774184 GCA_026874005.2 Erythroxylum coriaceum
GAATTTCCAATGAATGCAAAAGTAGTGGATATTATTAGAGACAATATGTGGTGCTGGCAAGGTGCCACAATTGAGACCATTCACATGCTTGAGTCTTTAATATACCAACCTGATTGGTCCTAATTTGATATATTAGAATGGACTGCAAGCCCCTCAAAAATTTACACTAATGCTTCAGCATACTCTTTGAAGAGACCACCTTTGCCAAAAGTACCTTGGCATAAATTAGTGTGGCATAAAGGTTCCAACCCTAGGTATGCCTTTATCTTGTGGTTAGCTTTCCTTAATAAGCTACAAATAAGGGATCAACTCCTTTATACTTATATTCCTAATCATTGCTCCCTATGCTACTTGGATAATGAGTCTACCAACTACCTCTTCTTTAAATGCTCATTCTTAAAATTAGTGTGGCTACACTGCCTCAACCACTTTCAGATAAACATTCCAAACTTGCTAAACTTCCAATCCATTCTACTTTGGTTTAACCAACCTCAAAGCCACAGAAACATTGACCTCAACATTTTTATCGTTCTACTTTCTATTATTGTGTTCAACTTATGGTTCGAGAGAAACCTTAGAACCTTCAAAAATGCAGCCATGGAAGTGGGAACAATAATACTAAAGTGATCTTCCAAGTAATGGAACAATTCAGCTCAAACATTGAGAGAAGGTAAATAAAGGGTTCTAGCTTGTTTTCTTGTTTCTTCTAATTTTTATTTTGTAGGTGTGTTAGTTAGTTTGGGAAAGCAAATTTTATCTCACTCATTGGCAATATATATCAATGTGAGAATATATGCAAGGCATGGATTATCAATACAGCTTCAGGAAAGTGAAAGGAAACTCACCCTCTTCGTCAGCAAGAGAGGCATAAGATGCAGTAATGGCTGAACCTATAAAAGCATTGAAGAATGTGCATGGTGTCCTAAACTACAAGGTCCACTCCTTTGGCAACTTATCAATAGGAGAGCCCTTACTACCCGAATGAGAAGGATTAGTAGGAAGTCTTGATTAGTTTTCTGTTACTTGAGACTCTTATATGGAAATAGTTGTATTACTGGTAAGATGGTCCTTCATATGATCATTTTTGTTGCCAGATGTGGTTTAGGCATGCTATTGTGTTTGTTTGGCCTAGGGGAACAGTTTTAAGGTTCCTCATGCTTTCTTATAAGTTTCTTTAGGATGGGGTAAGAGATTGCCATCTTTAGAAAGCTCTAGATGTACATACATTTTTATTTATTTATAAATTTACTGAATTACCAAAAAAAAGAATAATCTCACTATTGTTTGCTTAACCAGTAGATTAAAGGTTTCATGATAATCAAAACTAGCCTTTTAGTTAAACCCTTTTGCTTTGAATCTTCTATATTATCCCATCTGAATTTAGTTTGGTGTTATATACCCATTTGCAGCCAACTATGTGTTGTTTAAGTGGAATGCATACTACTTCCCATATATCATTCTCTTCCAAAGCATGTAGTTCTTCAGTCATGGCCTTCCTAAAATGTTCCACTTACATAATCTCATGATAATGAGTGGGTTATTGCAAAGTTGAAAGTGCATATACAAAACAATTGTGTTTTTGGGAGAGGTTAGATGTTGAGAGAAAATAGGAGATAAGGTGTTAAATGGTAGATGAAGAATTTTTTATTAAGTTTATGTTGATATATATCAAGGTATTTTAGAAGTTCTGATTATCTTATTGATCATCTGAAAGATTGTGAAAGGATAGTGGGTTGAATTGATGATTGAATATGAAGTGATTGAGTTAGCGATGTAAGATTATCATTTGAGGATGATGCAAGGAATGAAGTGATATTATCAGTAAAAGATCTCAATCCATTTTCAGGCTCATTAATATCACTGTTATGCAAATGTGATGTACTTTGCAAAATGTCATAGTAAGTAATATCAGGGAAAGAATGATAATGAACATTAAGCTTATTAGTATGAGATGAGTAATTGGAATCAAGAGGAAATATATGTTTATGAAAAACAACATCTCTTAAGAGAAAGTGTTCATGACTATCAAAATCATATACTTTGTACCCTTTAGTGCCAATATATCTAATAAAAACACATTTTTCTATAGTTTCAAACTTTTGTATGTGATTATAAAGTGTTGAAGCAAAAAAAAGAGAATCGATGACCTTCATGTGCATATAGAAAGGTGGTTTACCAAAGAGTTTTCTATAAGGTGTCAGATTTTACAATATTTTTGTAGCTATCCTATTGATTATATAATAGGATATGATAATGGCTTCTACCTATAACTTTTTAGGAAGTTTAGATTGAAACATAAGAGCTCTAGCAACAACAATGACATGTTACTAAGGAGTTTCAACACATGATAAATGATGTATAATTCCCTTTTGTAGCAAAAAATGATTTCATGTAAAAAATTTTGGCATTGTTTGATCTTACTTGCTTAATTTTCCTATCAAATAAATTCTCAATCAGATTATAAAAGCTAGGTAGGATAAACTGAACATCTGACTTATGCCTTATAAGATAAACCTAGGTAACTTTAGTGAAATCATCCACCAATGTAAGGAAATAGTGATAACCATTAATTGCAGCATCAGAATATGGTCCCCATACATCAATAAGTAGTGATTAAAAAGGGTGTTTAGTGTTTTTGACATGAAAGGGAAAAAGGAAGTCTCTTTTGTTTTGTCAAGGGACAAATTTCACGAACTTTATTAAAATTAGAAATTATATCAAGTTTGGAATTATTTATAACACTTAATCTGTCATGAGCAACATGAATAAGCCTATAATGCCAAACATCAAATAATGACGACTTTGAATTGGTGTTTACATTGGAAACAAACACTAAATCATATTTATGTATAGTATCAGAGACTTCAGATGTATGATAAGATGAATTTGGGTTGTTTTGAAGAAAGTACAAGCCTACATGTTCTTTAGCATAACCAATCATCATCTGGGGACATTGGCCTCGGATTACACAATGTTTAAATGAAAACACAAAGGAAAACTTGTGAGTTTTTGTAAATTTACTGAAAGATAAGAGGTTGAACTTGAAAAAGAATATGTACATAACATTGCGTATATGTAGTGACCAAGAGAGTGATACTAAACCTAGATGTGTGACTTGAGTATTTTGTCCATTTCACATCTAAACATATAGATCTTTAACATGCTTGACAATGTACGAGAGTAAAACAGTGCTGCACATATAATCAGAAACACATGTATCTAACACCCATTTATCATGCAATGATGTTATAGTAGCTTGAAATGCATTAAGTGTGCTTGTGGTGAACAAAAGGGGTATTCTGAGAGTTATACCTACAAAATTGGTATAGTGTTCATTAATTATACCACTTGGTTGTGTATTGTATACACCTGAGTTAGAGGCTAATGATTGAGCAATTGAAATAGTTTGTTGTGCTTGTACCATTCCTTGTCCACTTAGAAGTGCTAACAATCTTTACATCTGATTCTTAGTTAGTGTCATTGGAAATGTTTCTTGTATTTGAGTAGATTCACTAGTTTTGCTATTCTCAAAATCACTTATATTGGATCTAACTGCATTAACCAATGTCTTCCCTTGTCTTTTTGATTTGCTAAATTTAAAGTCAGGAGGAAAATCAATTATTTTATAACAATTTTCTTTTGTATGTCATTTCTTTCCATAATGACTGGAATGATTTCTTATTTCCCTTTCTTATTATGTTCTTTGAGAGATGTTAGAGCAGATGATTTAATCAAGAATAAGATAGACTTTGTATCAATATTCTAAACTCATCTCTCAACACCATATTATAGGCCTCTTTTAAGGTATGAACAGGCTTCATCAATAAGACCTACGAAGTTTGATGAGAGTATGACTCATTTAATCCATTCAACAACTTAAAAACAACATCCTTTAATTGTTGTTCCACATGATGATGGAAACATTGTGGATTGTAACTTCAGTGAGGGTAAGGTCTATATAGTACCTAAGTTCCTTAATAATCATCGTTAGTTATGTATAATAACATCAATAGATTTGTTCCCTTGATCTAACATGGATAGATCACATTGTAATATGCATATTCGATTATCATTAAGATAACCAAAGCATTTTTTGATTAGTTGCCATATTCTAGCAGTTGAATCTATGTAAAATGTTGTTGAAGCTAGAGATTGACTTGTAGATTTCTATAACTAGGAAGTGATTAAATTGTTACATCTCCATTCATCGTAAAGTGGATCATTGATATCTGGTTTAAAAATCATACCATCACTGAAATCCATCTTATTTCTGATTGAAAGAGCATAATAAAATATCTACTCCATGTTGCATTATCCAGTGCGCTGAGTTTTGGAGATGTAATCAACATGTTGTGGTTATCTGCTGGATGAATGAAAAAAAGAGAGTTCAAGTCTTCCATCGGTGACGAAGTTTGTGACGAAGCTAAGCTATAATTCGACATGAGGACTCTGAAAAAGTATAACATACAACTTTAATGTTGATTAAGCTATCATTGAAACCTCATAATCAAGTAGCTTTGGTACCATATTTGAACTTTTAATAATCCAAAAGGAAGAATGAGAGATTGAGTAAAATCATGAAAGGCTCTCTTATTTCATTGATTTCATTTAGTTGTATATACACAGAGTAATTGTTATAAGTTATATTAAAATAATGACTTCTTTAAGCAGTTGAACTAATTATTTTATTGTTATGTACAACTGATCTAACTAACTTATTCCTGCTTTGATTCCTTCTTTTTTCTCAAAAAATAGATTTTCACTTTTCTTCTCACAAAAAGATTAAAGAGAAACTCTATCCAACTAAATAGGTGTATGGTGAAGCCGAAAAATATATTTATAATTGAATATTGATATAATTAATAGTTTATTGTTAATAACTGGATAGTAATTGATTTTATTGTTTTTTATGGAAACAATTGACATATATATCTTTAAAAAACTCTACAATTAAATAACAAAAAATCTAATTATGTTTTAATCATATAAAGTAGACTATTTTAATCATATAAAATAGACTTTGTATCTATAAAATATGCATTTTGTTTGAAAGTAAATGCATATGTATAAAAACATACAAGGAACAGATCGCATGTTCCCATTATTCTGTGTCTACTATGTTCTATAAACATCCATCAATTCAATAAATGAGATTCACAAAAATTGAATGGATGAATACTCATCGAATAGGGTAAGCACAAAATAACGTGAACATGTTATCTAAACCCAACATATGAACTAATATTTCATAGTTTGTACTTTATTTAGGAGTTTAAAAACACAAATTTCAAAAGAGAAAAAGACGCTACAGCAGTCCTATTTTATTAAGAAAACAAAGTATATAAAATCTTTAAAAACGATAAATAAAATTAATATTCATCTCTGGAATTAGTTGATTAAATTATGGAAATAAGTTTAGTTTGAGCACTCTCATCGTTTATGAATTTAGCTTATTTGTTAAAACAATGTGAAATTTTTACTGCCCTATATGGGACACTAACATTTACAAATGTTAAACGCAAATTCTTTTGTTATGCTCGAGCCCTTATCCAATGCTGGCATATAGTGGAGATTTCGGTTGCATATATTTGCTCCATTACAAGCTTCCAATATAAAGACAGATTTGAAAGCAAGGCGAGACTGATCATCAGTGCTCTGGTTGACTTCACACTCGCAACTAGTGAGTGCGCACTGGATGAGATGCGGCCGTGTGTGGACCTAAAATTTTTTTAAGTTTTTGTTTTAAATTTTTGGTGAAGTGGGTGATGACGCTGAAATCAACATCAGTTGCAATAAAACATTTATAATACGACTGTAGTTGAATGTAATTATTGTTGTAAAACTAAAACAATGATCTTCTCTGTGTATATAAATTATAAATACAATTACACTTTAGATATAATTATATTTATAGAAAAACTCCTGTAATTATTAAATCAATTCTTAATTTTTAATTATTATAAATGTCTGTAATTTATAATTAAAAATCTTGTAATCATTTGCCAGCCACCGAGTTCTCTCGGTTATATCTGACCCCCTGTGCCACATGAAGAGGCCATCGCTGCCGATTAAGACTACAGAATATGGTGTCATTTTCGGACAGTTGTCCGTTAATGTCCGGGCTGATGTTGTGTCACTCGTATTTGTGTGCACTACATCTATGACAGTTTTTGGGTTATTTTTGTGGCACTTAACTCCTAAGGACAAAAAATTGCTAGTTGATGTCTTAAAGAAAAGGATCTTTCCATTGTCAGTCAGCGAGAGGTGGTGTGGTCTAGCCGTGTGTCGGTATCTGCGAAAACGGCTGATGTATCAAAAAACACTCCTCTTGTCTCCTTTCACCTCTATATTGATTAAGTGTCCCGGACCAAGTATTTCTGTTATAGTCACTGCATCCAATTCCAAAGTGTTGTAAAAGCTTAAAGCCTGTACTGTAATTCGTTGGTGAGAATATGGTTGACTTCTACTAACAAGTTATGGGTCAAGAACAATGGTTTCAAAGGAGAAGAAATTAATCATCTGAAAGAGAGAAATAAATTACTACACGTTTTCTTCGAATATCCGTATATAATAACGGCATTGCATATAAATATAGTTGACCAGGTAAGTCCAACATGTAGATACCAACTACTTATGTTTGAGTGAGTCAATAAGAAAATTGACTTTCTTAACGTATACAACCTAATATAGCGGTCATTTAGAAGGAATAGGTCAAGTGTAAACGTAAGTTGACGGGCCGAACAAGTTGGAAAAGTTTGTATTTATATTTGTTCTTAACTTGCGTTTGCAGGAAAATTTCAACCGGGGAGAGAGAGACTAAATTATCACTTTTTGTGAGTTAGAATTAATTTTTTTAAGGTGGAACTATTATTGTAAAAGAAAAGCTGCAAATATTGAAACAAACGACGGCAGGCGAAGCAAATGCAAATTGGTGGCTTCATTTATTGAACGGTGGTCGGTAATAGTACAATCGTATTGGTCTTAATCATCATAAGCCATCTTTATAGACAGACCGTCACATGCGGATGCACCGCGACTCAACGTTGAAAGTTGCCCTTTTTTTAAGTTTGTGGTTGGACCCATGCACGCAGCACGCGCCATGCCCTTGTTCTTTCCTTACTCTGTTCAGTTCATAAAGACATTTGGACCCACTTCATCTCACCTGGATCTGCTGACACGTTTTCAAACCCAATTATGCTCACAAAGGCATATAAACGAAAAACATACTCATGATTTTTCGAAAAATGAGAATATTTTGCCACGGAAAATTTCATTTGAGCTGGATTGGATGGGATGCTGATGCTGATGCTGATGCCTTGCCTATTAAACACGTCGAAAGCAAAAGGATCTCAGAGTTAGGAGATTAAAGATGAGACAGTAACATGGGAATTTACAAAAGATGGATGGATGCCCTACGAATGTTATAACATGATGAATCAAGCACATATAGAGACGGATTTACCAAGTGTGAAGCATTTTAAACATACCCCATCATTTTCTAACGGAAAATCTAGTTGAAAGCCAATCATCGTGAAAATGGAATTAGCGTGAGTAACGCAGAGTCCGTGGATTTAGTTTCTTTTGACTCTAAGCTACAATTGAATACTGAGAAGCAACGACTATGAATTCTAAACGACAATGCAATGCAATCTGTCCTTTGTCTTTCTTCCAAAATTTGGAATAATAAGAGATGCACAAAGTTATCGTTATATGTAGCCCCATGTTCCAAGCAACACGAGACTCCATCACTCTGCAAACGCTCGAAGTTGAAGGTGTTAAGATATGAGAGCCCCAATCTTTGGGATCTCTTTCTGCCTTTTTGGTCCACATCCATACCGTGGTGTTACTATAGCAAAAAGTGCAATATATGCATAAAAAAACGAGAAGAGGTTCACGAGCTCCCTATCTACAGGGTCAGACAGTCTTCACAAAGCACTTGTCGTCTTCTCGTTCCACCAATTTCAACTTTATTCGCACACACTCTTCTTTTATCTTCCGAAATGCTCACCTGAATTTAGTATACACCGTAATATTTTCATTCCATTTTTTACGTCATGCATAATACCTTAATCTTACAAGTAATCAAAAATCAACCTACTAACAAATATTTGAGGAATGTGACACTTCGTCCATGACAATGTTTTTTCAGATCGAACGGAGGTTTTTAATGTTTTTTCAAGTTCGAAGCGTTTATAAATCCTGAGCACATGCAAATTCAATGCCCACACGCCTTGAGATCCACACTAATTATGCGGGAACCATTAATTCATCAACTTAGGACTGAAAGGAAATGATCAAAGTCAAACGTAAACAAGAAGTCCATTTAAATCTATTGTGTTTAACTATACATGATAAATCACGTTTTCACTAGGTTTTAGGGTCTCAAGATATAATCTTCCTAAGATTCAGGCTTCAAATCTCAATTTTGCGAGCTAAATGAGTGAATTTCATTACCCAAAAAACAACAAACGGTGGTCTTAAATAGTTATTACATTCACAAATACCAAATTTTAATTTTAGTTCCTATATTCAGGATCCGACCATAACGTCTATGACCTTACCAGTGTTTTAAGTCTTGTCCGTCTCTCTTACCTATCGTAAATTGTATTCCTCTGCGTGTTTGTAAGTAGAACTGTAACCCATTTACTCTCTCTCTCTCTCTCTCTCGCTTTTTTAATTACATGAAATGCAAGAAACCGATAATATTATAGAAAATTGAGTAAAAAAGTAGCTACAGTTATGGCAAAAAGTACCAAAACCCGAGAACAGAAACCGACCCGATTCAGCCTCCTTCTTTCTCCATTAAAAAGGCACAACGAACAACCCCACACAGAGACGACAGATACATTGCTTAGTAACCAACTGTGATTTTCTCTGCTCTTTGGATATGTCCCATTCTTTGTTCGCTTATTCACTCGGTTTCTAATCACCATCTACTTGGAAGACATTAAAACAGAGCGAGAGGAAAGTGTGTTCTTTGTTTCGGTTTTGTGGAAGATGCAGAAACGGCGGCGTAGAGCGGTGGTGGTGTTGAGGAAGATGATAACGTGCGCCGTGTGCTCAGTAGCCATGGTGGCGCTCATGTCGGTTCACCTCCACGTGTTCCCTTCCTCCAGAGTCCCTAACTTTCTTGATCCTTATACGCTCCCTACTGCCACCGTATGTTTCGATTATCTCTGTTAGCTGTATCGTTATTCACTTTCCTCTGGGACCTTCTTTCTGCTGCCGCTTGATGATTCACTGTACCTCCTGAAATTTTTGTTTAATTTTTCTTTTTGATCTTTAAACATTTTTTTATTTTTCTCTTTTTTTTTTAATTCCAGTTTTTGAATGTTTTATTGATACAGTATCAGAGACTATTCGGAGTTGGTAAAATGGTCGATTAGAAAAGGAATCCATTTTTCTTTGTTTAACAAAATGGATTTGTTTTTGCCTAATTGCGATTTTTCATGAGAAAGCTAATTAATTATGATGAAATTGAATTGGAATAACAGAGCTTAAGAGCTGAGGAAGGGCAAAGCTTGAGGAGCGAGCTCACTCCGCCTCACCGGTCCAAAGGGCCTCTTCCCTCTCACAAGGTCTTATTTATTCCTACAACCCATCAGTTCATTTTATATAGAATAGGTCTTTCATTTTAAAGGAAGCAATCACAGATAATGCTAATTACTATGTGTATGTACTAAAGGAGATCTTTCATTTGAGTGTGCGTGTGTACATGTTTGATTGGCTAGAGGCTCGTGGGTGTAGTATGGATGTATGTACTAAGACAAAACAGTCATGCATCTTTCATGTTTTCACTCCTTTAGATTTGACAGTTTGGTGGTGCTACTGGGTATTCCGGCATCGCTTTGCTATGGAAGAATCCACATAATCGTGGCTATGTCCCCTGTTCGCTTCCTAGTCGTGAATATACTCGTAAGTTTTTTTCTGTGAAATATGATCTTGTGTTGCTCCTGATAAATCAGCGTGTATGTGATTCAACAATTCTTTTACTGGTGGGCATGCAGCTCCTGCAAAGTCGAGAGGTTACCTTCTAGTTCATGCAAATGGTGGGCTTAACCAGATGCGAGCTGGGGTCAGCATCTACCCTTTCTTGTTTTAACAAATACTTTTCTTGCTTTTCCTGGTAGTTATGGTTCTATCAACCACCTGAATGTTGAAGCTTTCCGTTATGTTTTCTTGTTAGAAAAAAGATACAATTCATTTCTGCTTGCCTCCTAATTCTTTCTACTTTGCTTTTTTTCTATATGCACCTTTTCTTATTACGCTTCTCAAGCAGTTTTTAGAATTTCCATTTTCATATCCGCTCTGTGGAATTCTTCAAGCATTCGTATTGTTACATACTTTATAATCAGCTTGAAACAATTTATGATTTCTTCCTGTGCCCAGATTTTGGTTAGATCTTTGTTCTTTTCATGTTCCATATGCATCGATTCTTGCTCGTCAACGTCTCTCCTAAATGCAGTTCTCAGTTTCATGACATTGTTTTCAGTTCTCAGTTTCATGAAATTGTTTTCATATTCAAGATAATAATTGATCTTTATTAATATTTACTATTATCTTGACTAGTTATTAAATTTAAATTAGTTTCGCATCTTTTGTTTTTATAGTCTCAAGATGTTGTCATTCTGAAATGCAGATATGTGACATGGTGGCTGTTGCCCGTATCATAAATGCTACTCTTATAATCCCAGAGTTGGATAAACGGTCATTTTGGCAAGATTCCAGGTATTGTTGACTCTCTCAAAATTATTTTACTACATTTTATCTTCTCCATCTTAATGAGTTCATAACTTTGTTGTCCACTTATTCTGCAGCAATTTCTCAGATGTTTTTGACCAAGATCACTTTATCAATGCTCTAGCTAATGATGTGAAGATTATGAAAAGGCTTCCAAAGGACATAGTTGGTTCTGCCAAACTAGTTAAGCATTTTAGAAGCTGGTCTGGTTTGGACTACTACCAGGATGAGATAACAAGCCTGTGGGAAGACTACCTGGTATATCTGTTGAAACAGTTCAGCCTGTTTTGCTTTCTTGGTCTAAAAGTGTTTTGTCATTGCAATTAATCAATAGGTTATTCGAGCAGCCAAGTCTGATTCTCGCCTAGCAAATAACAATCTTCCTCCAGACATTCAGAAACTGCGATGCCGTGCATGTTATGAAGCCCTACGCTTTGCACCTAGAATTGAAGCAATGGGAAAAGTAAATGAGTATACAATTTTCTCTTCATGATTTAATGCAGTGTATGTTTCTCTTGCAACATACTTGATGACTATCATTAAGAATTCTTTCACATTCACCTTATAGTTGTTGGTAGATCGAATGAGGTCCTATGGCCCATATATTGCTCTACATTTAAGATACGAGAAGGATATGCTAGCTTTTAGCGGATGCACGTATGGTTTATCCCCTGTTGAAGCGGATGAATTAAAGACAATAAGGTACTGATATTTGTGCTGTAAGTTCCTTAGAAATCAATAAAATGTACTAGACTCTATTGGTGATTAATACTTGCAGAGAAGAAACTGTGCATTGGAAAGTGAAGGAGATTGATGCCAGGGAGCAGAGATCTAAGGGTTATTGCCCATTGACACCCAAAGAGGTTGCAATGTTTCTCACTGCTCTCGGATATCCATCAAACACACCCATATACATTGCTTCTGGAGAGATATATGGAGGTGATACTCACATGGCTGATCTAAGATCGCGCTATCCCATTTTGATGAGTAAGGTTTGTATTTGTGATGACTTAGTCTTATTGATAGTTGTGCATTTCCCTTTTTGTTTACTGTATTGGAGTTTATCTTTTGTCAAAAAGAAAAGAATGTGTCTTCCACAGATTGTAATACCAACTAAAAAGAGCTGTCGTTCGAAAGAATTCAGTTTCCCTTAGTTTAAAAATGCCTTGTTCATGTTAAATTATACTTAGTAATTTCTTGCTCATTTCTTCACCAAAGCTATAAGAATCCTCAAATTGAGTGGTAAATGGTAATATTTGATTTCAAATCCATTGTAGTCTGATATAGGATAAATTCAAATCTCTCTCTCTTGCACTTTTAACACACAAAAAAGCCACATAAAGAAACAAAAGGGGGTGATACATTTGTGTCTGCAATTGTTGATATTATGAGACATCAGGCGAAAGCAATAAAAAATTTATGTGGCTCACTGGCCATCCAGTGTTGATTTACATCCATCATATCATTATTTTTTCAGGAAAAGTTGGCCTCTGTTGAGGAGCTTGAACCATTTGCTGATCATGCATCTCAAATGGCTGCTCTTGACTATATTGTGTCCATTGAAAGTGATGTGTTCATTCCGTCGTACTCCGGAAACATGGCAAGAGCAGTTGAAGGTCATCGTAGGTTTCTGGGACATAGGAAAACAATTTCTCCAGACCGGTAATTGTCCCTTTCTGTTACTTATATCGATCAGCTGCTGTGAATTGTAGTTGTCTTTTGACCATCTCCAATTGTCAATAGGAAAGAACTTGTTCGTTTGTTCGATAAGGTTGACCGTGGAAAATTGAGAGAAGGGAAAAAGTTATGTTATCTGATCACAGAACTACACAAAAAGAGGTATGTGATTCTGAAAATTCTCAAGCCTTGTATTTTTATATGTAATTGGTAATTGATCAAATGATACAGATATTTTAAACAATTTAGAGTATGATATAGAAAAGAATCCATTTCTTTAATCAGTCAACATGTAGAATTCCGTAAACATTAAGCTAAGTGCAAATTTTCATTTCCTCCGTTGCCTCTGGTTGCTCAGACAAGGTGCTCCAAGGAAGAGAAAGGGTCCTATCACAGGAACAAAGGGCATGGATAGATTTCGGTCAGAAGAAGCATTTTATGTAAATCCTTTGCCGGATTGTTTATGTCAGAGACCATCAATGAATGTGAACACTTCTCTGGTAATCAAGTAGGCTTTGATGGCTGTAAGTGCAAGTTTCTTCATCAAAAAAATCTCTGGGCCTGCATCAATCGCAGCAAATCTATGAATCATAGTTCAATGAAGGTGCTGCTAGCTGGCTGTGACTTGGCTGGAATAAGGGACACGGAGCGTATGTATATATATTTAGCTACCTATACAGCAATGCCGAGGAAAAGGGACAATATGATTAGGTGCAGAAGAGAGAATAGGACCAACCGAATCTGAAAGCAGAGCCTTACACACTGCGGTGGGGGATAAGCGATTCATTCATTGGCTATACACTTTAAAACTTTACAATATACATGTTTTTTCTTTTCTTGGGAGAAAGGTGCATGTATATGATTCATAGTCATTCAAGGCTCATAAAGTGACGGAATCATTATTATTTCTATTTTTCACAAACTCTGTGTTCTATTTCAATAATGCTGGCCGTCCCTCTCCCTCTATGATTTCTATATTTGCGAAAGAGGTGGTTTGGTTGTTAACGTGAAGCCTTGGCCATATGTCTGTAATAAGTAACTTGCGAAATGTTGAACCAGACGTGAGCAAAGTGAACTCAACCCGAACGACTTGATGGGCTAATCCTGAAATTGAATGGGTCTGAGGCTATCAACTTAACCCATGACGTTTACTCCAAGAATTTAGAAGTTATGCCCATCGTTATCATCTTCGATCCTATTGGCAACCAGCAAGCGGTCATTGGTGAGAGCATTTCATGGATAGCGACATGAGCGGATTTTGGATTTTACAGATTTGTAAAGAGGATGCATTCAGAAATCAAACCTGCAACTGGATTGGGAATAAAACTTTTACAGTGGATATACCCAAATGTACTATGAAACCTGATTATGAGCTGGACTTAGAATAGAAAAGAACCAACCAGATCAGTGGATGGATGGCCCAATTGGAAGAAACTTGAGGATCAGGAAACGATAACACAAATCTCAGTGACAAACACGCGCACTCCACCACCATAGACTTAACATATCTTCTCCTTTGCTCTTAACGTTTACCAACTCCGAGCTCCTCTGCATTACTGTTTTTGTGGCGGAGAGCAGTAGTTGAAGAACAACATGGGAGTTTCTTTCTTGTCCACAATGCCTTCTCTCGTTCACTTCCCATCTCTTGGAGCTACCACTCGATGCCCCTCCCAATCCCAGACTGTGAGTTTGGTTCCCTCAACCTTCTGCATTATAGGAATGTGGGCAAGTTTTCTGGTACAAGTTATATATAAATACTTCTGCTTCTCTTTATATGAATGAGAATAGGGTGCAATAAGGTGCAGTAAGATTGAAACTGATCTCTCTAGCGGAACCGGAGTCCGGCGTAGAGATGTTTTGAAATGCTTCTTAAGTGCCTCCATCGGTATGGTAAGAGACACTTTTTTTATTACTGAAAAATCAATTAGTTATATCCACAACGTTGGCAAACTTGAGGGCATAAACACAACTTTGCAAGAAAATTTTCGTATACAATGTGAGCCATAAATGTATCTTTTTTTTTTTTACTCTTTCCTCTTAACTCATATAATAGCTTGATCAAGCAGGTTGATGCAGAAACCTTTATGACCATGTAAAAATTTTCTTCAGAAAACTCAGAAATCCAATTTGGAATGATATGATGATGAGTTTTTGCCAGTTGTGATTTGATCCTAGGGAATTATATCAAGCTCAGGATCCTTTGTCGAAATGGCTAACGCCGCTGATATTGTCCAACGTAGACAACGCTCTGAATTTCAATGTAAGTGCTTCAAAGATTAGCTTTCCATGTTGTAAGACCAACTGGAGTTCTGCCCAATTTCCTTTTCTTTCCTGCAGCAAATATCAGGCAGACCTTTTACACAGCAATAAAGGTAAGCGATAAGATCCTGTCTGCAAGTCTTGATTTATCTCATCATCCTTGACCTGTGCTTTAAATTTCGCTGTTTATACATAAATCTCAGGGGAAACCTGAACTCATCCCATCTATACTTCAATTGGCACTTAACGATGCTATGACTTATGATAAGGTCAGACAAAACATTTACCTCTCATTGCAGTGAAAAAGAAAAACAAAGTTGAAAAGAGAACCTAATTCAGTGACCTCCTTTGATTAAGTTTGCAGGCTACAAAATCTGGTGGTCCAAATGGATCCATAAGATTCAGGTATTTATTACATACTAGGAATCAGATGTTTAATTATGTACCAAATTTATAGTTTTTCTCTTTTTACAAGTTCTGAGTTGGTCCCTTTTACGTTCATACTATAACGGAAGTTGGTTTAGTATTTCAGCAACTTTAAGTGCTTCTTTTCACCATTTTGGTTCCTTCTTGATTGCATGAAGCTCAGAGATAAGCCGACCTGAAAATAAGGAACTCTCTGCAGCAATGAATTTGTTGGAGGATGCAAAGAAAGAGATAGATTCATATTCCAAGGGTGGACCCATCTCGTATGCAGATCTTATCCAATATGCAGGTTATATTCTAAAGTTTGTTCCGTGTTCCTAGTTACAACGTTGTCATATGAGGCAATTGCATGAAGACAAAATGAAGCGAGTTAGTTCCTTGATTTTTCTTATTCTTTTCAGCACAAAGTGCCATCAAGGCTACATTTCTTGCTTCTGCCATTCGCAAGTGTGGTGGTAATGAAGAGAAGGGAACCTTACTATACACTGCTTACGGTTCAAATGGACAGGTTTTTTTATTTTTTCATTTGATTGGGTTGTAATGCAGTTGTATAAATTGCAGCTTTACGTATGGAAATTGCATCCTGTAGACTATACTAGAAATTGTTGCACCACACGTAAAGACTACTGGACGAGATTTTCTTGGTGTAACACAAAGAGGTGCCAACATATAACATGAATATTTGATTCGTCTGCAGTGGGGTTTGTTTGATAAGCAATTCGGGAGGACTGATGCCCAAGAGCCAGATCCAGAGGGGAGGGTCCCCCTGTGGGAGAAAGCAACTGTAAAGCAAATGAAAGACAAATTTTTAGCAGTTGGTTTTGGTCCCCGACAGGTATGTTCTGAGTTGTTTCAATAGAAAGAAAGCACATGTTGCCTACGCTGCAGAGATCTTGTACCAACAATAGAAAGAGATGCATTATCGCAACTGATCTTGCTCTATTCTTGCATTTCATGGTTTGCCAGTTAGCTGTAATGTCTGCATTTTTGGGTCCTGATCAAGCAGCTACTGAGGCTTTACTGGCTACTGACCCTGATGTTGCACCATGGGTTGTCAAGTACCAACGGAGTCGGGAGACGGTGTCACAGACAGATTATGAGGTCTGTGCAATAATTGCTGAGAGGGTGCACAGATCACCTAGTTTGTAGAAGCATTCGTGTCCTAGTATTTGCCTTTGATGAATTGGTTATATTTTTTCTTATTCTTTGTGTGCAAATGGTTTCCATTTCAGGTTGACCTGATAACTACAATCACTAAATTAAGTTCCTTGGGCCAAAAAATCAATTATGAAGCGTATACCTATCCCGTGCAAAGATTTGATGTTACCAAACTGAAATTATAGAGGAAGCAATGGGCATTCAAGGATCAGCAATCTTCGTTTTGCATTTTTTTGGCATGGTTATGCTGCGTTAGACTCTGTAAACAGCAGTTACCTTAAGGTAATTTTTTGTTTAAATGAAAATTACCCTCAAGTATTGCATTAGATCATTGGAGATAGTATTAATTACTCTACACTAACCAGAGTGCATCCCTGTGTCCCTAATTCCAATAACTGTGGCAATGGTTAAATTTTCTTTTATTTGCATATTGTCAACTATGAGATGACTGTCAGTGGCCCCTAGCAATTCGAAGTTCTCTAGTCTAGTTTAGTGTATTTAAGGGGTATAAAAAATTCATAGACGTGTGTAACAAAGTGGCATACACAAGACAATAAACAATTTATTTAACCTCGAGTGTTGATGTTATCTTCAGTCTACGCCACCTAACAACAGTCATATACATTTGCCAAGGGTATTATCCAAATGTCAAGAAAAATGCTTGGATTCTCCTGACCTTGTACTATCCAAATGTCAATACAAATGCTTGGATTCTCCTGACCTTTCTCCCGGGGAATTACTCTTCCTCAACGTTGTCACTAAACGGCAGTGTGCTTCTCTGTAACAAAACAGACCTCGTATTTCCTTGTCTTTTGGTACCAAGAAAGTCCACCCGACTAATAACGGACACGCCCTCAGGTCGTAAATCCTCCCACTGCTGATAAGTGGCGAAATGTGTAAACAAGAGAAATCATCCAAATGTGCCGTCCATTAATGATTCCCAGCACAAAGCCAACTAAACTGATCCAAATTATCCCCTTGCGGATTTAGGAACTATAGACTCCAGCCCACCCATGAATGGTCTCAACGGCTGAGGGATAATGACACTGCCATCTTCCTGCTGGTAGTTTTCCAGCAGGCAGACTATCATACGAGGAACTGCACAAGCTGTTGCATTTAGGGTGTGGACAAAAACCGGTGGAGCAAGGTTGCCTTTTCCCTTTTTAGGATTCGTTGCAGTGGGTGTTGATGGTCGATAGCGGATTCCTAATCTGCGACTTTGGTAATCAGTACAACTTGATGCACTTGATATCTATCCCGTAGGACATCATCATGTCAAACACCAAAATTGAACAACAATAAAGATTCTGAGTTAAAAGGAAGAGTTGCAAACCAAATAAAAGGGATGTCTATAGACAATGACAAAACGAGTTTCAGAAAGTAAGTGGAACAAATTTAATGGTGTCTTAGTTAATGGAAACTGAAATAAGTTTAATACCTCACCATACCGTCCCAAACCAGGCATCCATGCCTCCACATCAAACTTGCGGTAAGCAGGTGCACCTAAATCCACAGAGGCCATATCCAAAGTTCTGTAGGGAATATGAAGATTAAAACAAGTGAATGGAAACATAATTAGAATCAAACAATCACCCAAGAATTACAGAACCACCAACTTGTAATGTAAACCAAGTGATGAGAAGAGGTCTTCTTCAATCTTGATGAGCTCCTCGTGGTAGAACTCACTCTTCTCTGGTTGACAAAATATGAACATCTCCACCTTGCTGAATTGGTGGACACGATACAGACCCCTGTTCCAAATGGCAACATTTTCATTGTTCATCCAAGCATTTCTAACACAATATTTGGATACATCAACAGAAAACATAAACCAAATCCGTAAGGAAAAAGCTAATATTAAAACAAATAAAAAGCTCACGAGTGAGTAAACATATGTGCTTTATGTGCCATAAGTCTCAGATGATAATGGTACAAGTTAGATTCTAACATCTATCTTGACCATAAATACATGCACAGAAGTACTTTTTTATCAATAATTCTCAAATAACATCGTATCTAGTAAGCATGTACTTATTAGCAGTTATTTTGACACCAGTTACTAAAGATACGTTTCGGTTAGTTTCATCATCAGCAGGAGCAGTTATTATTTCCTTTCTGATATGAACAGAATATATATCAGAGGAAACTCTTGTAAAAACAATGCACGGAAGTTACAGAATATAAACTTCTTTCTGCATTCTTTGAAAGAAGATTTCAAGTTTTTATAGAATTGTTTAGCACTGAAGTTCACTGCAGATAGATCCAGTGTCGAAATCATGTATAGCCAAGAGCACTAACACTCATAACTATGGAATTGTACCCAATGCGACTTTGGCCTCTATTAACTAAAGACCTTATCATGGTTTGTGGGAAGGAAATCTGGAATAGGACCTCAGTCATGCTAGTGGATGTTCCCAAACAATAATGCTGGACACAGGTAATTCACAGGACGCCCTTTGGGCAAAATTACAAAAACTTAAAATATACCAACATTAGCCAGATATTACCTGGCTGCAGTGCCTGCAGCACCTGCCTCTGTACGGAAGCAATGGGAAAAGGCAACATATTTCAAAGGTAGTTGTGACTCAACAAGGATGCTATCCATATGTATTCCACCCACAGGAATCTCAGCCGTGCCTATGAGGCATTGGTCGCTATACTCAATGGAGTAAACCTGTCAATCATCTGAAGCAACTAAGTATGTAACAATGAATTTACCTGTCAATCATCTGAAGGAACTAAGTATGTAACAATGAATTCAAAGACCAAAGCTTTATAGTGGGCTCAAGATAGGGTGCAATAAGGAGAAAGAGAGGCTAATCCCTATTTTCGGTTGAACATTAGCACATTAGGTTCCTATTTGTACCAAAAAGAAAAGACCAGAGTTCTATAATATACAACAAAAAGGAATAACACAATCTTTCGAAGGATGTGCCCTTTGCTTGCTGGTAACCTGGGCTCTGAAGCAATTTTCATAAAGGATGCAACCAAACAACCAAATATTTGCAATCCCAAGCATAAGTTTGGTCCATGTGTACACACCATGCGGTGCAAAGTTTCTCAGCTTCACAGTCGAGATGTTGAGTTACATAATTATTGCAAATGAACTTGGAATCAATTAATAATTCCATTAAATAATGAACCAGGGAACCAACCTGTGTATTATCTCCTCGAGGTTGGAAGCCACATTTTTCAACAACTGAGGATCTTACAATCTCTGGGGTTGTTAGAGGTGTGAAGCCCCTTTTCATGACTTCTGACAGAGTCCAGTTGATAAGGGCCATTTCTAGCATAACAGCTTCATTCTTGAGATAATAGAATTTCGACCCACTGACCTGCTCAGCCAGAAAAAATAATATGCATACTGATCATAAGCAATCTTCTTATGCAAAAACCAAAACTAAAGATTCCAGGGGCTGATCAAAGCAATGGAATAATAGAGCTCTAATGAACAATTACATACACATATCGAAAATAATGACACCATGAATGTATTCAAAAGGGACAATGATGAGGCATGTGTTTGTTTTTCTTTTCTGCTGCGCCAGACAAATTTTGTAATTATTCCTGAGGAACGTCAGGTTAACCAAACTAAAGTACAGAAGGTGTATGTTAGAGACAACAACAAGGTGCTCTCCTAATTGAGAACTAGTGAATCCTGCAAAGAAGATGGCTTTTGCTTTGCATGAACATAAGTCATCAAAAAAGTCAATAAGAAGCCATCTAGGTCATTATATAATCAAACTTGTTACCAAAACTGTAGCTTTAGTCTATAAGTAACCTACATTAAATGCTTTGGTACCATGGATCCAATAGATGCAGTAGCACCTTAAATCAGATAAAAATAATACCTCGGCAGCTGAATCAAAATCAAAGAGGTCCAACTCTTTGCCAATTTGAAGATGGTCCCTCACAGGAAATCTGAACTCACGTGGAGTACCCACCTACAGCAGAACATAAAAGTTTAACTGCATTGCATAATTCTTTCAACAACCGCAACCACATCTGCATGCCCAGAACACACAGCGAGAAGTGATCGGTGGTGTTACCATTTTTCTGACTGTGGAACAATCTTCATCCCCGATGGGAACATCTGGATGTGTCATGTTAGGAATGCATTGCGCTTCCTGCTGGAGTTCATCAGTGACTTTGAGCAGGTCTTCTTCCAAAGTCAGGAGTCCTTCCTTCAGATTCTTTCCTGAATACAGAACAAAGACAACAAATTTTGAGCTATTAGGAGATAAATAAGAAGAAAAACAAGATTAAATCTTCCAGTAATACCTTCCTCAACGAGTTTTTGACGCTCTGAGGGCTCTAATTTTCCTTTCATCTTATTGGCAACCGCATTCCTTTCTTCCCTAAGCCGCTCAACTTCCTGTTATACGGGAATCTGAAATTAGATGAAATGCGAAGCAAATCAGTTCCTTCTTTTCTTTTTATATTTTTTTCCCGAAAAGGACGGACCTTTTGGAGGGACAACATTTGGTCATAGAGGCGAAGCACAAGATCCAAATTAGCAGCGGAGTTGCGATTCTTGATGTTGAGAGCAACAGCATCTTTATTATTTCTTATCCACTTGAAATCTATTGCTGCTTTCCATTGCGCCTTCACCACTAATATTTTAAACTCAACTCAATGAAGCTCAGAACAAAATTAAAGATTAAGAAGAAAAGGAAAGCTATAAAATTCAACACCTCTGCTGTCCGTCAGTTGAACAGCAGCAGCAGTCGTAGAGAATGCTCGAGGCAGACGTTGACATGGTGGGGAGTATCTGTGGCGGGAAAATGAAATAGGGTCGAAGGTAGTGGAAAGCGATTTAAAAATGAAGCGCGACGGAGAAGAAGATGAGGGAGTGGTAGCTAGTTTCAGGGTCTGCAAGGTTGTGCCACAATAAAACCCCATCTCTTTTATTTCGCTGATGCTGAGGTAGTGTGTTTCGTGTCCTGGATGGACTGATTTATCAAATAGGTATATGATTTCTGAAAGTCGTTCACTTGTGTATGAATTTTGTTTTGGGCTTATGAAAAATCTCTCGTTTCAAAAATTTCTTCAAAATCTTCTGTTGTTAATGAGACAAATGTCTCCTCTAAAATTTTTATTTAAAAAACATTGGGGATAAAAAACGACATCCTTCCCTTTCCCAAAGACTTTTTAAAAATTCTCCAAGTTTCAAAAAACATTCCTTATATTTAATTTTTTTTTTAAAATCTTAGCGATAACTTTTATTAACAAATTTGGTCCATGTAAACTAATTAAATTTAAGTAATGTAAATTCCAACTTGAAAACTCTCATTCTCTTAACCCGAAAACTCCCACGTAATCCTCCTAACTTGGCTTTCCTACCCTTTAAATATCTAAATAAACTAATCTTTTTTTCCCCTCCACATCAAAAGATGTTTGAATTGTTGGTGACTAGTAAATCCCATCAAATCCTCTGTTCTACTTACTTTGTTTCAACCCTGTTCTATTAAATCCTATCCATACATTTATGTGAGGTTCACGAAATATGTGGATAGGATTTAATAGAATACGATAAAAACACCATAACTAGTACAGGAGATCTGATCCCTTAGCGAATTAGTTGAAGAAGACATCATTAATGAAATCATCTCTTATATACTTCAAACACTACACTACTACTATGACTTTACTCATTCATCTCCATGTCCTCTTTTCAAAACTGCTACTTCTCAAGTCTTCGATAAAGATAACATTGGGTCAGGCTAGTCTCGGGTCAAAAGGGTCAAATTTTGGTCAATTGAGTCCATCTTGTTGACTTCAAGTCGGATTAGCTTCAGGTATAAATGTCACCCCTAGTTTCATGCAATCTCTATCTCGTCAAAGCTATTGATTCTCAGGTCTCTTTTTCTTCATTTATCTTACTATATATATGCGTATGATAAGCTAAATAAGTTATTTTTCCACCATAAAGGTGTATGCTTTTATAGAATTCTCGATCGCATTGTCCTTTCACTTGCGTTGCAATGTTGTGGATTCTATAATGTGATATTTCTATTGCTAATCATTTATTCTTTATATTTTAGCTATTGATAGTTTTTTCCTTTGTTATCATTTACTCTTACTAGTCCATGCCATTAAACTCTTTAATTATCTTTTCGATGGAATTCTAGTCATTTGTATGATTTTTTATATGATTCTTTCATATTGTCAGGGAATCATCTACTACTTTTATCAAATGTTTAAAAACAAGGTTGACTTGATTGTATAGTCAATTGATTGACATTAACGTTTGCAGGTGAGGCTAGGAATGAAGTCAACCCTTACTGGATTTCAAAAACTTATAAAAGGTATGTAAATTTGGCATCTTAATTGTTGGGTTTAAACATTATATTGTGTTTTTTGAAATGCAGATCATATATATTGTGTTTCCATTTTTTTTACAGTTTTTTTGGTTTGAAGGTTGGTTTTTCATCTCTTTCGATTGTTGTACTTCTTCTATAATAGGTGATTCTAGCTACTGTCCTTTCCATTCTCTTTAGATATCAATGGTTTTGCGTAGAACATCCAAGGTAGATTGTGGATGACATAAGACAAGTCCTTTCTATTTATGATTTAAAGCAATTTCCATATCAAGTTCAACGCCAAAAGATTTCAAAGAATGTCCTAAGTGGACCAGAAATTGCTTAAGCCACCACTTTGATGCTCAACTACGGTAAAACCGACCTTTAGGATACCATATATAGACAATAAACACATAACCATCCTTTGCAATAGTTACTAATGTAAGATTGTCTTTATTTTTAAGATCCTACCTAAAGCAAACTATAGTCTTATTACTATCTATATTGGAAATTCTTAGATTTTAGGATTAATTTGTAGCTTTAAATCTCTTAAGATCTAGTTAAGCTGCCACTCTACATCTTAGTTTCAGCACAAAGATTAGGATCATATGAAAAATTCTCCTTCCTAGTAGCAATCATTCAAATAAGATTGGTTGCTTAGTTTAAAACTAGGAAATATAGAGTCTCTATAAGAAATTCTACTTATTGTCTAAGATACTTAAACTTTGGCATTAGACAATCTCATAATTAAAAGGTTGGTTGTTTACCACTAATGTCAAACTTTATGCTTATGCTAAAAATTTTATTTTAATTTTTCACTCCAACATACCCAACTTCATATATCACTAGTTGGATCTTCCATTAATGGCTTTCAAACCCCAAAAATTGATGAGTAACCCCAGTGAAAGAACATCTTGGAACTCCCAATAGTTGTTTGCCACCATTTTTGAGTGGTTTGATGCTTCTCTCAATAAAAATTGCGAATCCTTAAAAAACAAGAAAATGAATTACCATGCCACTAAGAGAAAGTAAATACTTGTACACTCTAAGAAGAAAGTTTTTAGTGGTTTCATACAAAAAAAACAAAATATGCAGACCCTAAAATGCATTACTTTATACATTTTAAATAGTTAAAATCGTTCAAAGAATTGACAAAAGTTGAAATGTTCTTCCATTTATAGGCTATTATACTTTAAAAACTAAAATCCTATTAAAAAAATTGTTATATATATCCTTTAGAAGTTATAGCATATTTTCATGATGTCACTTTTTAGATCTTATAATCAAAGGACATGTTTTAAGTTTCAAATCGTATTTCTTTAAGATTGGTTGGATTTTTAATTAAATACTTTACAATTTTTTTTGTCTTTCTTATTTGACAGACCCCAGCATTGAGTTTCAATTTTAATATAGTGTTACCTTCAAATTTACCCCTACTATCCATTGTGAAGGAGGAAAAATATATAATTTTGGAGTAAAGTCAAATCATTTGATGATGCTACAATTTATATATACTGCAAGAGACTTACACTATAGAGAGGTTGGAGTTTTCAGTTATAATTTCCTCAAAAGTCTTTTGAGGATAGCATTAGAAACTTAAGAAGTGAGACTCACATCATTGACATGATTAATTTAATTGAAAACAAAAGCTACAAGATCGTGGAGGTACTTTTAAATATTGTTAAATATACCTTATTGAGAATAAAAGAAATTTAAAATAGGCTGAAACAAGTTGGTTTTGAGGATGTAGACTGTGATCAGGCTACTTGCAAAGTTGGTTAACAAGTACTTTGAGTTGTTGGTAGGGTGAAGAAGGTGATTATGATGTTGTAGAGGGTTAACCTACTTTTAGGGAGGGAAAAAGCTTGACACAAATGATGTAGATAATATTGAATTTGATGATCTAGCATATAAAGGTGAGAAAGGAGAAGTTAATGATTTTGTTAATTCTAGTTCATTTGATTATAAGGATATATTTGATGAGGTGGTCAATGAAGAGGCTGCGAATAAGATTCTTCATGGTGGTGTACAAGACATCCTAATAGATAATATACTATATAAGCATAAAAATTCAAATGAGTTTAGGAGAGTGGATAACAATTGAGAAAAAGAAGGGAGAAGAAGGCCTAAGTTCTTTGAATTTAAAGTAGATAATGATATGTTGAGGCCAATTGATTTAAAGGTTGGTGTGTTATTTGATTCGGTGAATTCATTTAAATAAGCTCGAGTGTAGTATAATGTTGAGAAGGGTTTTAATTATCTATATGTCAAAAATAAAAAATCTAGAATAATTTTTGTTTGTAAAAAGGGTTGTAAGTAGAGAATACACACTTCTTCAACACAACATAGGACTGCATTTCATATTGATATATTTCATCTATCTGTAAGTGTGGTCAATAACACTAGAATAAAAAATGTAAAACACTTAAGATTACAAAGAAATACATCCCATATTTGAAAGGTTCCTTACGTAAGATATTATAAGGCTTAAGGATGCACTTTTAAGGGACTTGAATGTTGAGATTACAAATAAGAAAGCATATAGCGAGAAGAACTTTACATTAGAATATTGGTGAGTAAAGAGGGAAAGCAATTTAAGAAATTGTGGAGTTATAAATTAGCTATATTGAAGTATAATCTAGGTAGTTCTTTTATACTAAAGTATCAAGAAGATACTTTTGATTCCATATACATATTCTTGGATGGTTATAAAAAGGGTTTCTTTGCTAATTGTAGGCCTGTAATATATATCAATGGTTGTCACTTTAAGGGCAAGCATAAAGGGTAATTACTATCGGACATCGAACTAGATGCAAATAACAATATATTTCATTCAAATGGACTACTGTTAAAATTGAGAATCAAGTATCATGGAAATGGTTTCTTGAATGTTTATAAGAAGATATTAGATACTATAAGGATTGCAATTAGGTTTTCATTTTTTATTAATAAAAGGAATAATTGTATTATTTGATTTTTATTTCATTTTATAAATATTCATTTATAGTTATAGACTTTCACCAAGTGTATTAGCATTCCATGTGATTTCTTTGTGACAGGGTTTGGAATATATCTTCAATATTGAGATGGTTGGTATTGAACATAGATATTATGTTAGATATATCTTTGCTTACCTTTAAGTCAAATTTAATACAGTAGAAGTTATAAAGAATATAGTATGAAATTTAGCTAGAGCATATACCTTCAATGAATTTGAAAGGTATATATTGTTTTATTTAAATGCAATTAAACTTGAACGTATATAATTTGTGAAGTGATGTTTATTTTTAGTTTTCACCTTGAACAAGTACATGAAGCAATTAAAAGATTGAAGGATTGATCTGTGATTAGTTGGAGAAAATACCAATCAACAGGTGGTGCAGGCACACTCATAGTTTTGAACTCAAATGTGGCATATTGTTAAAGAATCATTATGAAAGCTTCAATGCTTAAATCAACTAGGCTAGGGGAAAGATAATATCATAATGCTTGAGATGATTAGAAGGGTAATGATGAAGATATTTGATAAGAAAAAGGAGGAGATGAGAAACATACTAGATTCGTTTGTCCCAGTATTCAGAAAACCTTAGAGAAGTATAAATAGTTTGCTAATAATTTGATGTCATACTTTAGTGTAGGAGACTGTTTAAAGTGGAGAATATGAATTTTCAACAATATATTGTTGATTTGTGCAACAAGATTTGCACATGTATGAGATGGGATTTGACTGGAATTCCTTATCAACATGTTTATGCTATAATTAGATATGATGGTGGCAAACTAGGAGAATATGTGCACTTAATGTATAGAAAATTTTTTTAAGCAGCTTATGTATGTCAAAATTTTCCAATTCCTAGTAAAGATTTGTAGCCAAGCATGAGTGAAAATCATGGTTTAGAAATCCTTCCACTACTATACAAGGTAATCTTAGGAAGACAAAAAAGGCAAGGAGCAAGGAAGTAGGATAGAACAAAACCTATATGGAGCTACTTAGTAAGGACTCTAGATTTTATGTAAAAGGTGCAAGCAATATGGTTACAATGTAAAGACATGTTCTAAGAGAGTAAATGATAATGCCTTTGATAATCAAAATGGAAAATACATAAAGACAAAAGAAAATATTAACAAACTAACTGAATAGTAAGTTGTTTTTGTATATGGTGGTCATTGTTGCAATTTATGTTGTTTATATGGTCCTTATTATGGCTAGTTATTTTTGTATATGGTACACATTATGACTAGCTATTTTGTATATGAAGCTTATTATAGCTAGTTATTTTTATATGTCATGTTTATTGTGGCTAGCTATTTTTATATATGGAGTTGATTTAGATGATGAATTCTGGTTTTCATATATGCTGTCTTAATTCTTGGATAGGAATTTTAATTATGGTTTTTCATATAAAGATCATTTGTATATGGAGCTCATTTAGATGATGAATTCTACTTTTCATTTTGATGACAACCTCGTGTACTTACATTTTTTTCTAACCCAACATGCAAGTGAAAATTAGGGGAGTATCATAAAGCCTTAAGATTATGTATAAAGGTTTCTTCGTATTGTCTCACATTTATTTTGCAAGAAAGCAAGTTCAACTATAAGATTATATATCCATCAGGACTAGATCTATTTCATTTCCACATCTAGTTAAATAGTATGCAAATATATTTTATAATATTAATAACAAGTCCTATAATTGGAACCATTTAATGTGAAGGCTTTATTTAGACGCTTATAAGTGTATCTGTAGAAAATCAGAGAAAGTTAAAGCTGACATAAGAAAGGCTCCAGTCCAAAACTTGAATAATATATATATTTGAAACAAAATTTATTTTATGGTTTGTAAACTTAAACAACCTTATGCGGTTTCTTGAATTCACTACATGATTGCATGTCATATAGAATAGTTATATCTTTGCCTGAACTTATTCAGTTCTTAATTGTTTCAAACTACCAGAGATGTTAAAGTAGCATACAAAGAAGTTAAAGTAAAGAAAGAGAATACGATAAATCTAAAACTATCTTTCTCAATACCGTTCTTTAAAAAATGAGTTGATTCTAAAAGGAATGTTAGAATTGAGACTCCTATTCAGGGCTACAATAACCTTTTAGGATTAAAATTTTATTCAGAACTACAATAGCCTTTTAACTACAAAACTTTCTTTTCTTATACCTATAACGACCTGTTATGTACTTTGTTAATCATACTTGTAAAATAACTAAATGTACCACTCCATGTTTACCATTATTGGATTGAGTAGATGTTCATCCTTTTTTCTATTTCAAGTTTAATGTATCTATAGAAGAGACATCAGTAGTTACTTAAATCTTATCTTAGTTAATTATAGTTTGGTCAAAATTCCTCCAAGTATTCCACCTTCAATATTCTTCATCATAAGTGAAATTTAGTTTTAATTATAATGAATACAAAGGCTTAATATTGCAAGAAATCATATAAACATTCTAAAACAATATGAATAAGATGAAAAGATGTAGCACTATTTAATATTAATCCTTATGAATTGACCATAATGTGCTATAAATTCCAAAGTTACTCAAACGTCATAATATAAACTCTAAAAGTAAATGTATTTCTTATAAGTAAATTGCTAAATAACAATAAAAAATGACAATAAAGATATCCCAATTACAAATCAATAGCCTCCATAACAATAAGTGGTATTATTAATTCTTTAATTTGTTATTGATCTCCAAAGCTCATTGATTACATTTATACTTCTTGCGAAATTTTCATCATGCAACATAAAGTAACCATATTTTGGTTTGCTCTATAAATAATAAATATAAGTAAATTTAATAATTCATTAGCTCAAATCTAATTTAATAAAGTAAATTTATATTTAAATTTATCCTAAATTGAAAAAATCCATATAATTGTTGTCAGATTTATATAAAAATCTCAATACCACAAGTATACGAATCGTAACTCGTAGTATAAAAGATATCGTTGCCACGAGGATTAATTAGTCACCTAACAACTTAAATAAAACTTTGTCTAAGGTAATAAAAGATTGATTGAATTAAAATAAAGTAATATAAATTGAAATAACTAATAAAACTAAATGACTAAATAAGTGAATAATTGAGATTAGCAATCAGATTAAAGTTAATCAAAGTTGGAAACTTAGGAATAATTATATCCTTGTTTTGTTTTTCCTTTATCTTGTTGATTCAATTTATGCTTAATCCCAGATATCCTAAGGTTTTGATTACCCTCTCTTAAGATCTAATCAAGTAATCCTAATTAAAATTGATAATAATAAAATTGCAATCTCTCAATTCACAAATCTACTCCCAACTATTCAATTAGAATTAAAGCATCATAAAGATAATTAATTCCAATTAAGAACTCTCTTCAAAAGTTTATTAATTTGATATTTGCAGGTCTATTAAGCTATCAACTCTCGTTGTGCACCCTATCACAAATAACTTGATTCACTCTCTTGATTTATTAACAAGTATAAGCATAACAAATATCATAAAGCATTGATATATCTATTGAATTAAACAAGAATAAAGTTTAAGAAAACAGAACAAGAACAATTCTTAATATGGATTTAGAAACCCATAATCATGGTTATCATCCTAATAATCCAAATCAACATCCAAGACAACGAAATATACGAAGAGAAAAGAAAGAAAAATAGTGTTGTGTCTTGATTTAGAAATCTGAAAATTCTGGAGTTTCTCTTGATGTCTCCTCTTTGATCTCTTCGATTTTAACGTGTTGCCTAGTTTTTGGTGTTTTTCTTATCCTTAAATACTTCTTGAGGCTTCTATGGTTTATCCACTTAATTTGGTTCCAAAAATAGCCCCAAAACGTCAAGAATACAAAACTTTCACTTGCTAGAAAACACCCTACCACGATCGTGGCATGCCTGGTTCATGCCCTCTGTCATGATCGTTGCATTGTGCATGATCGTGGCTTCTTCCCTTCTCCACATTCCTCCTCTTTTCTTCAATTTCTTGTTTCCATTCACTAATAAACACATTAAACACCCTTTAAAACATAAAATTAAGACCAAATCCTTGCTCTAAACTAATCAAATAATTAAAAACATAATAAGAACACAATTCGAAGTCCTAAACACATGATTATCATCTAAGAAAACATTTAAAAACACATTTAAACACCTAAAAGACATACTATACTATACATCTATCAATATCCCTGCACTTAAATCTTTGCTTGTCCTTAAGCAAGCTAAAAAAACAAACACAAACAAATCACATAACACATGACCACACAATCATACACAATGCAATAATGGTACAATGACATCAAATCTCATGGAATTAACTTAACTTTAAACATCAACCACTTAAAAAGTGTTGACATACTAACTTATTCCTTTAATGTTTAAGTTCTTTGATTTAAATATTCATATAAATCAAAATATTAACACCCTATTCATACACCTATGGCACTTGTAAGCATGTACTTATTATTATTGATAAATTAAAAAGGTAAACTATCACTAAATAACCCCTTATGAAAATTCTTGCTATTTTTAAAAGATCAATAGGTTTAATTTTATTGTAAGCACCATCTTTTTAGATTTTCTTTAACGATCACTTAGTCTTTGGATGTAAAGGCAAATATCTTGTCATGAATGTCTCCTGGTTACTCAACTAGGCTACATTTTTTATTTAGCTTGGTTGGAGTGTCATTCTATCCTTTTGATGCAAAGACAAACATTTTGTCATGAATGCCACTGGTTACTCATCTATATCACAACTTTCAGTTTGCTACTAACTCTATTCTTAACTTAGTTTTCTTAAAAAGGGCCAATGGAATAGGAATTTAACACACATTTTTTCTTTTGTTTAGGAATTTAACAAACTTTTTTCTTTTGTTTTTTATTTCTTAGCATACCTTATTTCTTCTTAGTCAATTATTCTCATAAAAAGGTTACTAATGATGCCTACCAATTTAAATGAGTGTAATTATAAATGTATCCAAACAAATGTCATAAAGTAAAAGAAAAAGTGTCATATCCTAATTAACATGCATATTCATCCCATAGACACTTAAAACACAAAATTCACAAGTTAATATGCCTTTACAATTTAAATGACCATGTTCGAAAGTAAGCCAATTCTATTTAATTCATGCCATTGACACATTCACACAATGCACACATCATGCAATTAAATGTTTACATTATGCCAATCTATTCAAAATTAACACAATGCAGTGCATAGTTCATCAACAGAAACCTCATGCCTAGATGACTATTTTTCTTATTAAGTGAAGTAACAATCGTTTGAAAAATGTAGGTGGAGGTACAAACTTGAGCCTTATGATCTATGCATTAAAGAATAAATAAATCTTTTATAGAACACTTGTTACTTTGAGTTTTTGCAAAAATATTTTGACACATAAATTTATGCTGTAACAAGTGTTCAGGATTTTTAATAACATTATTAGGTGCATTTTTTGAATTAAACCCATCCAATTCCGTTAAATTTTTTTCCAATATTTGTTAACATGAAAGTTTTCATGTTTTTCAATAATTTTGATTTTTGGAAAACTACATATTTCCTCCATAACATCATAATCCACATTATAAGGTTTTCCATACAATCGAAACAAAAAATTATCTAACTTTTGCGACCCATAATGTAAAGTAGTGTAAAATTCAATGGTCAATTCTTCATACACAGGATAATCAAAATGTATAAATTTGTCCTAATGAATTCTAGAACTCAAAGTCTCAACTTTTCTTTTCAAATCTTATTTTCTAAGATTGAAAATCGAAATAAGGAGTTGCTCTAATAATTCTAGAATGAAGGTTTTGGAATTTCTTACCTTCTTCTTATGTGAAGATCAGAAAAAGAGCTCTAAAATCCTTGGCTAAGTCATATGCACCATTTCCTGACACCTTCACTTTTTTTCTTGATTATTGGAGACATGATTGAAAGTAGAACCTGCAAAAACATAAAAGAAATCCCAACAATGTAGGAGAAAGAAAGTGAGGGAAAACCTTCCAAAACCCACTAAAAAGATGTATTTTGAGTGGGAATCACTAGATTTGTGTGGAAATAATGATAATCTAGAAGAAAGATGAAAGAAAAGAGTGAAAACTAGGTGAAAGTGAAGAGAGATTTGAGAGAAAGTAAGGAGCTATAGATGTGGCTGTTAGTTAGAGAGAAAATATGAGAGGTGGAAGAAGAGAAAACAAATATCTAAAAAGTTACGATTTAGAAAGAAGGGCAAAGTGGGACTTTCATTATTGTCCATATGGGTCACGATAGTGTAGTCTGATTCTCGTAAAGAGTGCATGCTCTTATTGTACATGATTATGACGTGCCTGGCACACCCAATTTTTTCATGTTTTTGCACTATTTTCCTTATGTAGCCACCAGAATTTGTTTTCTAATCTGTAACAACTTTCTAAATATGAGATTCAACAATCAAAATCACTCAAAAAGTAAGAAAATAATAAACCTACATGCAAGCATATACTAAAAACCTATATAACATAACCTATCTAACATAACATGCAAACAAAATGAAATAACATAATATAAAAACTATTCTAAATCTTGGGTTGCCTCCCAAGTAACGCTTGTTTATCATCATTGGCTTAACGTACTCTTCACGTTTACTATCATCCTAATTAGTGGCTTGCTTCCATTTATTTCTCCACATGGTAATTTAGTAGCCTGTAAATAAGCCCCATGTTGAAAGATAATAACAAGGGCATAATTGATCAAATTGAGAAATCCAAGTCATTCTAATAGTGCCCTTTTCCATAACAAACTGTCAATAAAATAGGAAATGATGAAACTTCTTGAATCTTGAGTTAACTCCAACATTTTATCTTGTATAAAGGTGAACAGCTCTCTTTCTTCCTCATTCTCTTTGTCCACTCTTCTTCTTCCTCTTCTTGAACAGAGAGTTCCTTCACTTCTTCCACCTTTATTTCCCCTATCCTTTTTCTTCTTTCTCTTCTTGAACGACAACTTCATTCATGTCACCAACCCTTTTCTTCTTGTCACTTGGAGGCATTAATAGGCTCCAATAATATGTTTTATTCCAGTATCAGTGTGCTCATATGGTGTATTCTAAGGCCAACTTTGCATGCAATATGGATTCTCCTATATATAACTTGATGCCTTCTTTGTTAATAATGCATTAGAAAGTATGCCAACTTAAACCTCCAAGTTATGAATGGAAGAGGAGTGGTTCTTCATTATTTGATCAAATTTGGCTTCCTTGCTCTTCTGACTTTCATTTTTGCTATCGAGCTTGGAGTTTAGCACGTCCATTAATTTGTCCAACTTTGACTTCGAGGATAATTTGGGTAGTTCTACCGCCAAAAATTATATGAGTTTAAGTAAATCCTATTTATAATGTAATGCCTTCACTAGGTTAGAAGAAAAGGTTTGCAATTTACTTGATTGCTCCTTATGATTCTGATATTAATGCTCTTATAATCATACAAGAAAATTATCAAAGTCCTGAAATCAAAAGAATTCAAATTGTATAAGATGTTAAATCAATCCCTAAAAATGTTGCCAAAAACTTGTTGTCAGTTTTATATAAAAAACCTTAATATCGTAAACATATGGATTATAACTCCTAGTATAAAAGGTATCATTCCCACGAGGATTAATTCGTCACCCAACAACTTGAATAAAACTTTGTATAAGGTGATAAAAGATTGATTGATGATATGTGCTTAAATGTTGATTCATTTGATTTACTACATTTAGTGATTAATGTCTTGGAAATGCTTAGGATACTCAATTTAACTCATAATTGATTTTAGGTACATTTTGGAATTAAAAAAGCTAAAGTGACCCAAAAGCATATTCATTGAAGCCATCTTCTCAATGTTCATACTCTATTGATTCATGAAGTAAGAACAAGAAGAGGATTGAAATAAGAAGGGACAAGTTAGAATGTCAAATGAAGAACAAAGGAAAGACTCACAACTGTGACAACCAGCTGCATGAGTGTGAGACTTTCTCACACCTATGTATGTTTCTTGACAGCCCATGCATGCTCATAATAGGCCAGCTACTATGCTTCTTTGTCGGCAGCTCCCATGCATTCTCATGATAGCTAGTTGCCTTCTCACGGTGATGCCAACTGCATTCTCACCTAGCCATCCATGCTTCTTATGGTGACAGCTACCCAGGTGTCATGCTTCTTACGATGACGTGTTGATATTCATCAACAATGAAATATGCTATTATTCATCAAAGGATTATCTCTTCCGGTTATCTAAAGAGCTATCTCATTATAGTTTGATTCATTTTAAATCACTACCATGCTTCTCATGGTGAGAGGCATGTCACAGTTGTGACAAGAGTGCTGTGACAAGGCTACACACCCGTGAGAGGTGCCACCTTTCCCTAGTTGAAACATTTTTCTCTCATTTCTCTTCATTCTTTCTTCATTCTTCAACACCGACAAAGGCTATGGTGACAATGACTGATGGTGAAAGTTTGAAGATGGAGATGGAAAGTTAACTTCCTAACACCGGTTCAATGGGGATATCAATGCCAAGTCACGGTTAACCTATTTCATCTTATTAACGTTGTAATCTCTTTTCGGTTTGAGTTGTTTGTGTTGATTGAATCAGGTTTTGTGTAGATGATCTTAATATGTTATTTTTATTGTTTTATTACAAACCTATTGCTATAACGTTGAATGTAATATGTAATTGTTACATTTGATGTTTGTTAGTAGCATCTAATGGTCTTGAATCGTTAGGAATAACATAATTTAGGTTAGTAACTCGAACGTGTGAGGTTACTGCCTATATTGATCGCTTTTCACTTTGTAATGCTGCTGCCAAATTGAATCTAGAGATTGTATCCTAGGTTATTCGGTAGTTAGGTTTAATTAACGATCATATCTTAATTAAACACAACTTAAGGGAAAACCCAGCATAATATTAGTCTTAGATCAATAGTCTAAAGAGAGGTGTAAAGACATTAGGATGATGGAATATGCTTACGTGTTTAGGTCGAGATTGACCCTAGAATCAATCCTTACCCATATTCGACACTTTAATCATTTTCTATTGCTTACTTTAATTTGCTCTCGCTAGTTTACGTTTATTTTATTTCCTAAATTGCTTAAAATCCAAAACCCCTTTTATATTTTCCTAGAATCAATTAATTTTGTTACAGAAATTAACTGAACATTCCCTGTGGATTCGATCCCAACTTACCATAACTACAAATTTTAGTGTGCAGAGTCAGGAAAATTTTGTAGTGCACTCGACACGCGTTGTCAATTGAATTAAAATAAAATAACTATAATTGAAATAATTAATAAAACTAAATAATTGAATAAGTGAATAATTGAGACTAGCAATAAGATTAAAGTTAATCAAAGCTAGAAATTTAGAAAATATTCTATCCTTGTTTTGTCTTCCCTTTATTTTGTTGATTCAATTTATTCTTGATCCTAGATATCCTAAGATTTTAATTACCCTCTCTTGACATCTAATCAAGTAATCCCAATTGAAATTGATGATGATAAAATTGCAATCTCTCGATTAAGCAAACTACTCCTAACTATTCAATTGGATTTGAAGCAATCCTAAGAATAATTAATTCACAATTAAGATATCTCTTCAATTGTTTATTAATTTGATAATTGCAGGTCTATTAAGCTACTAACTCTTGTTATGCACCTTAACAAAAATAATTTGATTCAATCTCTCGATTTATTACTAAGTATAAGCATAATAAATATCACAAAGCATTGATATATCTATTGAATTAAACAAGAATAAAGTTTAACAAACATATCAAGAACAATCCCTAATATGGATTTAGAAACCTATAATCATGGTTAACATCCTAATAATCCAAATCAACATCCAAGAAAATGAAATATATGAAGAGAAAAGAAAGAAAAATATTGTTGTGTCTTGATCTAGAAATTTAGAAATTCAGGAGTTTCTCTTGATGCCTCCTCTTTGATATATTTGATTTTAATATATTGCCTAGTTTTTGGGTTTTTCTTATCTTTAAATACTTCTTGAGGCTTCCAGGGTTGTTTCTCTAGTTTTTCCAATTAATTTGGTCCCAAAATATCCTCGAAACGTTAAGAATATAAAAATTTCACATGCTGAAAACCACCCTGCCATGATGGTGGCATACCTCTTTCAAGCCCTCTGTCACGATCGTGGCTTCTTCCCTTCTCCACGTTCTTTCTATTTTCTTCAATTTCTATTTTCATTCACTAACAAACACATCAAACACCCCTTGAAACAAAAAATTAAGATCAAATCCTTGCTCTAAACCAATCAAACAATTAAAACATATAAAAACACTTAATAAGAACATAATTCTAAGTCATAAACATAACTTTATCATCTAAGAAAACAATTAAAAACACACTTAAATACCCAGAAAGCATATTATAATATACATCTATCAATAATCCCGTCTTGGGGGTTGAATCTAGTCCAAGAAGTCTTTATAGATATTTCCAATCCATAATCACAATAATGTAAGTGGCCTTTAATCTTGTTGGTTATACCGTTAGATGAATTTGTAGTCCTTATTTCTTCAACTGAGAAAATAAATGAATACAATAACTAAAAATTAATCTTAAAAGTAGACCGAATAACCAAATTCCAAGATAAGAGTTGTAATAAGTAAACTATGAATGTTTGTAAAGGAAGTTAAAGGAGTTCATTTATGTAAAAGAGTATTTCAAAAATTTTGGAAGAAAAAGCGCATAAAATATAAAAAAACACAAAATGAAAGTTCTGTATTGGAAAATGGTCCTTGTAATATGAAATGGTTATGTTCAATTAGGATTTTTTTTAATAGAAAATGATTCTGTTTAATAAGGAAATGATAAGCTATAATCAAAAGTTATCTTTTCCAAAGTTCAAACATACAGGCTACATAGATATAGTTCATATTTTTTTTCATTAGGTTGCAATACATAATAAACAATGTAAATTTCTCATCCTTTAAAATAAAAATGATGCTTATAGGTAGAGGTAACCAAGTCTCACAAAATCCTAAGGTAGTATGAATTTTACCAATAATAGAATTTCTAGCTCAACTTATACTCAAGTGCAACATAAAGATGGATTGTTAGTAAGGTAAAATGCAATAACAACAAGCATGAAAAAGACCACAAGGACTTATAACTTATCTCAAGAGAGAGCTAATTGGAAGTGCAAGAAGAAATACTCTAATGCTTGACATTAGAGACTATTGGAACCATTATAATTTACATAAATCAAAAGTAAACTCTCATAACATCTTGATGAATCTATTCTTTAGCCATATAAGTGAAATGCTTAGAGAACAATTGTTCGAGGATATTAGCTTAATGTCACTTTATCTCCTTTTATCATCATAGGTAGTAAATTTAAAAAATTAAATCTAAAGAAGTTGCTATAGTACTTTCAGTTAACTCTATAGAATAAATAAAGCTATCACTACAATAGAATATATAATTGGCTACATTTTATTTTGTGACAAACTAAATTTTATCATAAAATGTTGATTTTTGTCGACGATTTAATAATTAGTCTCCAAAAGTAGGGCTATTTGTGACGTTATATAATATCGTCACTGAAGCAGTTTATTTGGCAACGAATAATAGGAGTGACGCCAAAAACGTCAAATTTTGTGATGGTCTTATCATTTTTTCGCTAAAGGTCACAAGTTTTACAATGATAGCTGAAAACATCAAAAAAACTTGAAATTTTTGCGAGGATATATAATCTTTGTCACAAAACATTTACTTTTTATGATTGAAACTTAATTTCGTCACAAAAAGTAACATTTTATAATTATTTTTTTGTTTGATAATTTTTTGATGGTTAGTGTGCTTAATAATCCTAAGGTTACTTATAATTATAATTTATATTTGATTTTTCATATATTTTAATTTGGGTTCTTTACAAATTTGTTTAAATAATATATATAGTTAATTCATTAAAACTCAAAATTTTATCTTTTTTGATATGAAAAGTTAAACATACATAAAATTTTAATATTAATAAGAAAAATAATAAATTGAAGTTATCTACTATTCAGAAATCTAAAAAATTGTAAAATGTTTTGAAAGTTTTAAACATACAGTTGAAAAACACATGGTAGGTTATTTAAATTTTGCGAAGTAAATATATTTCAAACCTAAAAGGATAATCATACATAAAATTTTAATATTAATAAGAAAAATAATAAATTGAAGTTATCTACTATTCAGAAATCTAAAAAATTGTAAAATGTTTTGAAAGTTTTAAACATACAGTTGAAAAACACATGGTAGGTTATTTAAATTTTGCGAAGTAAATATATTTCAAACCTAAAAGGATAATCATACCTAAAATTTTAATGTTGTATAGGATCAAAATATCATAAATTTAAGTTAACTTCTATTATTCTTAATCATTAATATTAATTAACAATAAAATAATAGTACATATAAATATTGAAATATGGTAAGCAATATAATATAATGAGATATATATTAGAAGTAGTGCAAGATGTTAATTAGAAGTTTAACAATTCTTAAAGACAAAATAATAAATAAAGTTCGATGCCTAATATTTATTTGAAAAAGAAAAGAAATAATTATTTGTTTGGATTCCCATTGACATTAGAGTCGGTAGAAATGTGAAGGGGTTTTGAATGTCTAGATTCCCAAGAAGCCTCTTTGCACGCTCTAAACCATTAGTTGAAATAGTTAAGGATTATCGACCCTCATGATCTAGTAAATTGACACCCTCTTCCAACAACTTTTTTGCTTTAGCTAAATTTGTAGAAGATACAGTGAATGACTTCCTAGATCTAACATGCATGACGGTGCACGTACTAAGCATTTAAGCTAATGAACAAAAAGAATAGATCAATCAAATGTAAATCAAACAATATTAGGAAGTCAAATTTGAACAAATGTATACCTGACTAATAAACTCCTTGATTGTCATGATGAACATAAATAGTTTTTGAAATTGACCACTATCCCGAATCAACTGAATCACCACTGCCTCCATTTCCATTTATGTTCTCTTGAATATTCGAGTAAGCTTAACATAACATATAGTATATACAATCAGATGTTCATATAATTGCTTCATAACAAAAAAAGGGGGTGATTAATGTTTGGTGGGGGGATTTGTTCTGCATTAATTTGTTCTTGATCTTGGACAATTTTGTCACATTCCTCCTAATATAACTCATTTCTACCATCAGAAACTAGTCACCATGTCGACATTTCCCTTTGAATTAATGTTAACAATTTAATTCTGAAAAGTCAATAGAAGAATTCTTATTTGAATATTTGAACACTCTAGTAATGTATTAATTTTGTGATCTATCAAGTGAGACTACTTTGTATGATAATAAGGTTAAGAATGTTAAGTGTGTATATAATATGTTTAGTGGATTTAGCTTTAAATTAGCTTCCTAGTTTTGAGCAACTCCATTACATAGGGTTGTGATTTAGCTTTAAATTATCTTAATAATTAACTTGTTTGTCAGACCCCGAGTTCGAAGTCTAACTCCTACTTTCTTGCTTACTTACTCTGATACCATACCTGTTACTTTCATGCATGCAGAATATCTTACTACGTAAGTTATCTTCCAGAGATAACTCCTTAATCAGTTTCGGATTATCTTCTCAAAACTCCCCTTTATTAGTCTCAGCTCAACTCCTAGAACAGTCGACTAGTCCATTCCTACCTTTCAACTTACACTTATACTTGCTTCAGGGTTCTTAGTATAACTTCTCTTACAAGTATCCAAACTAGGGTTTCTTTGGTTAGATGAAAAGGGGGCTTCAAGAACTACAATCTTCCTGAAGACCTCGAAGACCAACCTTGTCTTCTAAAGGGTTGAAATTGGGACAGAAGATACACGTGAACAGTGACCCAGACGATAGCGTGAACTGAGTCACAGATGAAGTCTGGGAAACACAGACAATATCTTTCGATCCTCATAACTTTCTTTAGCATAATCGGTTCAGGGTATTCTTTATATGGTTTGAAAGATGATTTCAAGCTCTATAACTTCCTTGAAGACCTCAAGGGTCGAATCTAACTCTGGAGGGGTCAATAATGGGACAGAAGATATTTTGTGAACAGTAACCCAGACGATAGTGTGAACAGTGTCACAGATGGAGTCTGGGAAACACAGATGATATCTTTCAAGCATCTTATCTTTCCCTAGGGAAATTGGTTTGGGGTATTCTTTATACGGTTGGAAAGAGAATTTCAAGCTCTACAACTTCTATGAAGACCTCATAAGTCAATTCTATCTCCTGAGAATAATGGGACAGAAGATTCAAGGTGAACAGGAACACAGAAGATGCACTTCAACTCAAGTGACTTCTTAACCCTTTCTTG
>JANQAP020000163.1:860872-903838 GCA_026874005.2 Erythroxylum coriaceum
ATATATGCGCATATTCTTCATCAACTTACTACACAGATTCAATTTCACTTTTGTTTTCATTCTACTTCTAATTTTCATTCTACTTCTAATTCTCACCTTAATTCTCCTCATTTCGAAATTCTTATCCACTAAAAACACCAAAACACAAATATGAACTTCTCCACATTTCTCATTTATTAGTTCTAATCTTCTAAGAAAAGTTCGGGGTCCAACAAAATAAACTAAACTTATATGTCTATTGACTAGAATTAGTGGTCTCTCTAGTTTTTAATTTTATAAAGAGATTCCATCCTAAGAGCTTTTTAAGGTTGTTTGTTGATAAGAGAATTAATCAAAGAGTTTATTTTAGTTAATAAGGAAGTAAGGAGAGATAAGTTCCTAAATCTTTTTAGTAATCATAACCAGTTTATTAAGGAATATAAGAGTTTATTTTTGAATGAATGATCAATTCAAAGAATCACAACTGAAATTATACCTTAGGCTAGGTGTTTGTTGTTATTTTATTTAATTAAATAGCATTCTTGATTACTTTTTCTATCTTTGCTTTTAATCTATTTCAATTTCTATCCTAAAATCCCCTTTTTTATTTTTTATTTTGTTAACTTAGTAACGGAGATAAGCTTCACCTGTCCCTGTAGATTTGAACCATGCTGATCGTTATATAAAATATAATTTTGTTTATAGTAGGATTATATTTGTAAGATTCAATGCCTAACAAAATTTAGCACTATTAGTGGGGACTGGTTTTAATGAAAATTTATTTCTTTTATGCCTCAAAATTCATGTGCAGGTGAAGTTCAATACAATCTTGAGCTTAAGAAGATAGTTAGGAGATTAAGGAAGAAAATCAAAATTACGTGATAAGAAAGTACCTTCCTCTTCGTATCCCAAATTAGAACCACCACTTAATTTGTCATAATCCACTAGTAATTCTGAAGTTAAAGAAACCATGGTTAATTAAGAGAAAACTTTAAGGGAATTGGCAATATTGGATTTGACTCAACAACTTCTTTGAATCAAATATCCAAACATGAATTTGGTTTTGAGGCTTAATCCTGATCTAGTCCATTCATTGTAAACCTTCTATGGCCTTGAGAATGAATATCCTTATAAGTATTTGAAGGAATTTCATGTGGTATACTCAAGTCTGAAATCATAAGCTGCATTTGATGAGCAAAGTAAGCTATATACTTTTTTCATTCTAAATAAGTAATAAAGCTAAAGATTGGTTATTTATTTTCCCCTTGAGTCTCTTTCTATATGGACATATGTTTTGAATTGTTCTTTGACAAATTCTTCCTAACCTCAAGAGCTGTCAGTATAAGAGCAAAATATATGGAGTATGGTAAAAAGATACCGAGACCCTTCATGAATATTAGGAAAGATTTAAGAAAATGTGTAAGTTGCACTTAACATAGGATTTTTGAACAACTTTTAATTCAATGCTTTTTTGAAGGATTATTACCAACAAAAAAAGGATGATCGATCCAACTAATGGAGGTGTCATAATGAATAAAACTCCTTAAATTGCTCGAGATTTAATATCCATTATGGCTGCAAATTCTAAAAAAATTGGATTTAAATAAGAACCAACTTCAAGAAGAGTAGATGAGGCTAAATGTGCCTAATCTTGAACAAAAAATTTCTAATTTTACCTATCTTTTTCAATAAATAGACATAGGAAAGATGCAAAAAGTTAACACTTATAGGATTTATCCCACTCCTAACCACCTAACCAATATGTGCCTAACACTTCAAGATGATACTCATGAGCATGCCAATGTGGTTAGAGGATTTCCAGGTCCACCATAAAGGAAATTTGTTCTTCACACATTAAGTAAAACCAGCAAATCTCTAAAATTTCTAAAGATGATTAGCAGGTTTGCCTTAACAGTCAACCTCAAAGCCATATATGTCTCTTGAAAATATGATTAAAGCACTTATTACTAACTTATAAAATTTTCAATAAGAGACAAAAATGAAACATCCAAAATTTGGAAAATCAAATTGGTCAACTAGCATCATTGGTTAATAGATTGGAGAATCAAGGTAAGTTGCCTTTGCAACTATTGTCAATCTGAAAACAAAGTGCAATCTCTTTACCAAGTGGGAAAGAGTTGTAGGAAACTAAAAGAACTCCAAGAATAACTTGTATTAATGCCTTAAAGGAGGAGAGATACAAAAAAATGATTACTTCTTATTAATAATCTAATCATTCCAAGGTGGTCAATGATGAAAAACCAACAGCATTAGTGACTAAACCTCCCTTCACTAAAAGATTTTTCAAATCTAATAAAGAGGAAGAGGAGAAGGAAATTCTTAAGATCTTTTGTATGATACAGGTAAACATTGCCTTATTTAATGTAATAAAACAAGTACCTCACTATGCAAAGTTTCTCAAAGAATTATGATATAATAAAGGTAAACTGAAACGTAATGGAAGGGTAAGTATGAGGGAGAATGCATCATTTATTCTCCAAGGGAAACTGTCCCTTAAGTGTAAAGACCTAGGTACATTCACTATCCTATTTATCATTGGCAATGTTGGACTTAAGAAAACCAATGTAATTTGGATGCTTGAATTAATGTTATGCCTATGTCTATTTATGAATATTTGAATGCTGTTCCATTAAAAGAGACAGATGTGTTATTCAACTTATCAATAGATCCATTGTGTACACTGTAGGAGTCTTAAAGGATGTCTTAGTGCAAATTATTTAATTGTTTTTACCTATTAACTTTTATATCTTGATATAAAAGAAGACTATTTTGCAAGGGAAGTGATTTCTCAAGACATTTAAAATAAAGATTGATGTGCATAATGGTGCAATCAATGTGGAATTTGCCAGAGAAATCATGAAATTTAATATTTATGATGCCATAGGATATAATAATAATATGTAATTTATATCTGTTGTAGATGTTATTGATCCTTTAGTGTAGGAATTGTTTGAATTAGATGATTAGGATAATTTAAAAGACACACTTGGAAACAATCTCAAGATAAAAATTTACAAAGTTTGGAGAAAGATTTTGTCATCCACTTTGATATTTAAGATGTAGTCTTTGAGTTAGAATCACTTGAACCCATAAGGTACAATCTTACTAATGTTAATTGACCATAATCTTTTGAAAAATTCTTTCTTCTATCTTACAGGCACAGAAATTAGAATTGAAATGCTTGCTTAGTCATTTCAAGTATGTGTTATTAGGAGAGAGTGATGCCTTTTTGGTAATAATCTCTAGCAAACTCGCTACTTTTAAGGAGGAAATTTTGATATATATTCTTAGAGAATTTAAGGAGGCTATTGATTGGACTGTTATTCATATTAAGGGATTAAATTCACTCACTTGTATGCATAGAATATTGATAGAAGAAGGTTGTAAACCTACAAGAGAAGCTCAATATAGATTCAATCCATCTATGATGGAAGTTGTGAAAAATGTTATTTTGAAAGTTCTTAATACAGGGGTGATTTATCTAGTCTTTGATAATAAATGTTAAGTACTATTCAAGTTTTTCCGAAAAAAACACATATAACTATAATCAAGGATTCGAATGGTGAGTTAGTTCAAACTCATGTTTAAATGGATGGTAGGTTCATATAAAGTATTTAAAGTTGAATGTTTTAACTAGAAAAGATCATTTTCACTTCCTTTTATAGATCACCTTAAACATTTGGTTGGTCGTTATCACTGATATGTGTAATTTATACTATGTTTTGATAGGTGTTTTAGTGTGTTTATAGGTATTTATTAGATGATTGTTACATGTATAGGCTTAGAATTATGTTAATGTGAGTGTTTATTTATATTCTAAGTGTTTGTGTGATTTAGAGCATGTTTTCATTCTTATTTATATGTTTCTTGAGGTGTATGATGTGTTTGTTAGTGTTGGAAATTAGATAGGTGAAGAATAAGAGATTTGGACGTGCATGGAGCTGCATAGGCTAGGTCACGATTGTGACTCCCATATTATAGTCATGACAAAAGAGATTTACCTAAAGTCACGATAGTGACTCTATATCCATGATCATGATAGAGAGAAAATTCATTAACTCCCGATTGTGACTCCAATGTCACGATTGTGACAAAGGCTTCCCAGGCATAACTTTTTCCATTTATTTTAGGGTTTGGGGGCATTTGTTGAACCAATTAAAGGGAGAAAACCCTAGTTGCACTCCTAAGACCCTCTGGGATTATTTAATAACCTTATGAAGCCTAAAAAATGTCTCAGTCATCTTGAAAAAGTGGATCAAACAAGGAAGATCGAGAGAGACATCCATATTTCTAGTTTTCAAAATCAAGCTTCGATAGAGGTTTTTTCTCCTTTGTTAGTTTTGTATTACTTGATGTTTAAATTCAATTTCCATATGTCTATTACGTTTATGATGTTCTAAATTTCATATTAGGGTTAATTCCATATTTGTTTTGTCTATTTAATCTTTATTGATTCAATACATATTCGTCGTTCTGTTAATGGTGCATGTTCATACTTTGGTAATAAATCAAGAGAGTGAGTCAAAAGTAATCTATTTAATTTACACAATGATAGTTGGTAAATTAATATGTCACACAATTAACAAATCAACTATCATTCGAAGAGAGATCTTGTTTTAGTACTATATTATTCAATAGATAACTTCAGAACTAATTGAAAACGTTAGGGAAAGAGTTGTAAATTGAGAGATTGCAATTTTGGAATTTTCAGATTTAATGAGGTTTAATTGGTTAGGTCCTACGAGAGAGTAATCAAACCCTTTGAAAATCTAGGATCAACACATAATTGAATTAGTAATCGTTAGGGGAGCAAATAATGAAAGAATAAATCCTATACATTCATACTTGATCATCTTTACTTAATTTTGGCAACTTATTTAATATTTGTTATTTTGATTTCTTTTATTTAATTGTTTTAATTTTATGTTATTATTTTCACTCATATCATATTTTATTACCTTAGACAAAGTTAGGTTCAATTCATTTTAACTAGTCCCTCATTGAATCGATACCTTTAGATAGTACAAGTTATGATTCTTATGCTTGTAGGTATTAAGAGTTTTATTATATATAAAACTTAACCATCAAGTTTTTGGCACCGTTGTTAGGGAATTAGTTTAGTATTATTTGAATTCCTTTATTCTAAGGAATTTTTTCCCTTTCTTGTGCCCATGCTACTGTATAAACGTAAGAGTTACTTAGAGTTTAAGCAAGATTGAAGAAACTCTAAACCTTGATATCACAAGATATGAATAAGAAATCTGAAGAGCAAGATGCCAAGAACAAATCAAAAAATCAGTGATAGAAGAATACAATCAAGGAGACCAACAGCAAATCTTTATGGATTTCATGAGGCCAGGGTTCAACACTGCACAATAAAGCATTAATTGACCACCAATGCCAACCTCATGTGAAATAAAACCAGCATTGTTAAATATGCTATAGACCAATGTTCAATTGTACAAGTTAAGGAACGAGGATCCTAACACAAATTTACTAAACTTCTTAGAGATATGCGATACTTTTTGATATAATAATATGTCGAAAGATGTTGTTAGGATGAGGCTCTTCCCTTTTCCCCTAGGGGATAGATCCAAAGCATGGTATAATTTCTTAAAACCAATAAACATCATAACATGGGAGCAACTAGTGCGGGCATTTTTATATAAATACTTCTCGTTGACAGAGATGACTAGATTAATAAAGGAGATCACAAATTTTCAACAAAATGACAGGGAGTCACTCTATAAAGTATAGGAGCATTACAAGGATTTGCAAAGGAGATGTCCTCGTCATAACTTACCTAGAGAATTTATATTGCAAACCTTCTACAATGGAGTTAATCCACCCATAAAGGGCACCATCGATGCAACCTCTGAAGGATCACTAATAAGGAAGCAGTTGAGGAAGCAAGGGATTGCTAGAAGATGAGGAAGAGGATTGCTAGGACTAAATAAATTGCTAAATGCTCAAAATTAAAGATGAGGAAGAGGAAGGCTAGGAGAAGGTCTTGAAATTGTTTTCTCACAACAGTAACCTTTTAAAGGAGATGATACAATAACATCGATAATAGTGACGAGACAACAAGAATATTTATAAATAGCTCGCTGCTCAAGGTGTTCACGTTCCATATCCAACACCGTCACCACCTTGATCTCTTTAACGGGTTTTATGCTCTTACCTTTTTTTTATGTTATGTTTTGTTATTTTTATATATGTTTCATTTGTTTTCCTCACATTGAGGACAATGTGTTGTCTAGCTGTACGGAGGATTATGCATTGAAATGCCATGATCTGAACTTTTCATACCATACAGTTAATTTTTAATTAATTTTACATGCTGTGAACATTTTTTGCGTATGTATGAATTGTATCAATGTGTCAACAGTAATAACTTGATGGAAGTAGTTTAGCTTTGAATATAGTCATTGAATTTGTAAAGGCATATTGGCTTGTTAATTTCACGTTTTAAGTTTCTTTGGTTGAATATACATGTTAATTAGGATATGACATTAGTTTGTTCACTTAAGGAAATTTGTTAAATACATTTATAATTATGATTCAATTTAATGAGTTAGCATCATTTTTAACCTTTCATGAGGATGATTGAATAAAAAAAATTAAGTAGGCTATATGTATTTAAAAAAAGTGTGTGTTAAATAAATAACTATTCTGCTGGCCTTTTTAAAACAAATATTCGGTTATGAATAAAGCTGGTAGCCAGTTGAGAATGTGATATTGATGAGTAATCGAAAGCATTCACGACAAAATGTTTGTCTTTGTGTCAAAAAGCTAGAATGACATTCTAACCAAACTAATTAGTAAAACATGGCCTAGTTGAGTAATTGGTGGACATTGATGATAAGGAATTTGCCTTCGTGTCAAGAGAATATGTTAATGTTAAAGAAAATAAAAAAGTGGTGTTTCAATGAATAAATCCTACTGATCTTTGAAAATAGTAAAAATTCTCATGAAATGATACTAAGTGATAGTTGCAATTTTGATTTATTGTTAATTATAATGAATGTGTACAAGTGTTATAGGTGAATGAATATGATGTTAATGTTTTGATTAATATTTATATTCAAATCAAAGTGCTTAATCATGAAATGCATAGATCAGTATGTTGGCACAACTTGAATGATTGATGTTTACGGTTAAATTGATTCTATAAAGTTAGATGCCATTGTCTCATTATTGCATGTTGCATGAATGTGGCTTATGTGTTTCATGTTTTATTCTTGTTTAAGTATTTTTATCAAGATATTGATTCTTATCAGAATATTATTATCAAAATTATCTTTTATATTACTTTTTAATAATTAATTTTTTATTGATACTTTTATTTTTATTGTAAAAATTATTCATACTTATTTAAAAATTAATAATTTTATAAATCATTAAAATTTTATTAATTATTTATAAAGTATAAAATATTATAATCAACTATGTAAAAAAATTATATAATAACTAAATATAAGTTAAAAATCAAACACTGGTTTAACTATTAACTTTTATAATCTTATTCCTAGTGCTTGCATACCAAACACGCATAATTAGTAATTTTATTTTCATTTTGATTCTCTCTTTTTATTACCATTCCTATTTTTTATTTCAATTCCTTCATTACAAATTACTAAAGAAGACCTAAGTGTTTTTGTGGTTTAAAGCATGTTTCATTCTTATTTATATGTTTCTTAAGGTGTTTCATGTGTTTGTTAGTGTTGGAAATCTAATAGGTGAAGAATAAGATATTTGGACGTGCATGGAGCTACGTGGGGCTAGTTAATGATCATGACTCCCATGTCACGGTCGTGATTGAAGAGATTTACCAAGAGTCATGATCGTGCCATAGGAGTCATGCACGATCGTGACAAAGAGCAAATTCACTTCATCACGATCATGACATTGGCTTCCCAGGCACGACTTTTTCCATCTATTTTAGGGTTCGGGGGCATTTTGAGAACTGATTAATGGGTGAAAAACATAGTTACAATCCCAAGACCCTCTGGGACTATTTAAGATCCTTATGTAGCCTAAAACATATAGCCTCCATCTTGCAAAAATGGATCAAATAAGGAAGATTGAGAGAGACATCTAGATTTCCAATTTTCCAGATCAAGCTCCGAGAGTTTTTCTTTCTTTCTCCTTTGTTATTTTCATATTATTTGATGCGTAAACTAAATATCTAGATTTCTATTACGTTTATTATGTTCCAAATTTCATATTAGGGTTTATTTCGTAGTTGTTTTGTGACTTTAATCTTTATTGATTCAATACATATTTTGTGTTGTGTTAATAGTGCATGTTCATACTTTAGCAATAAATCAAGAGAATTGAGTCAAAAGTAACTGATTAATTTGTGCAACAAGATTCGGTGAATTAATATGTCACATGATTAACAAATCAACTATCATTCGAAGAGGGATCTTGTGTGAGAACTTAATTGTTCAATAGATAACTTTAGAACTAATTGAAAAAGTTAAGGAAAGAGTTGTGAATTGAGAGATTGCAATTCTAGAATTTTCATATTTAATTAGGGTTAATTGGTTAGGTGTTAATAGAGTATTCAAACCCTTTTAGGATCGACACATAATTGAATCAATAATCATTAGGGGAGCCAAATAATGAAAGAATTAATCATATGCATTCATACTTGATCATCCTTACTTAATTTTGGCAGCTCATTTGATATTTGTTATTAATTTGATTACTTTTATTTAATCGTTTTAATTTTGATATTATTTTCACTCATATCATATTTTGTTACCTTAGACAAAGTTAGGTTCATTTAAGTTAGTTCCTTATGGGATCGATACCTTTCGATACTACAAGTTATAATCCATATACTTGCGAGTATTGAGAGTTTTATTATATGTAAAACTTACTCATCATTCACTTTTGTTGTCTTCATGATTATTCAAGTTTTTATCAAATCCTACTTATGCCAAAGGACTAAAACAAAGCTACCTTCATATGCCCATTTAGTAGTTTTGCCTATTGACACATGCTATAGACTTTTTAATGCACATGCCACCTTCCAAAGATGCATGGTAAATATCTTTTTGGATTATGTTAAGCAATTTGTTAAAGTATTCATGGATGATTTCACTATTTATGGTAACTCTTTTGATGAATGTTTGACTAATCTAACCAACGTGTTTGAAAGATATGTAGAGAAAAACATTGTTCTTAATTCTGAAAAATATCACTTTATAATTGATTAAGGCATTATCTCAGGATATATTGTGCCCTTTAGACGACTAGATGTAGATAAAACAAAGATATATGTGATTAAATCCTAAACCTACCTTGTAAGTGTATGATAAGTTCATTTTTTCTTAATTATGTAGGAATTTATCAATACTTTATCAAATATTTTTTCAAGATTACTCAACCCTTATGTAGATTGTTACAAACAAAAGTGTAGTGAGTTAATGACGTATGCAAAGTAATATTTGATAAGACAAAGGATTTTCTAAATTTTGCACCCATAATTCAGCCACCAAATTGGAATCTTCTTTTTAAGATTATGTGTGATGTAAGTAAACACATTGTTTTTGCTCTTAAGTTCTCATGCTACCTATTATACTTTAAGAACATTTGATAATGTACGAAGCAACTATACCACAAGGAAAAACAAACTTCTAGCTATTGTTTTCTTTTTCTTTAGAAAAGTTTCACCTATATTTATTGCCACTAAACTAATTTTTTATTCTAATCATAAAGCTCTCAAGTAACTACTTTCTATGAAAGAGGCAAATTCAAGGTTCATTTGATGAATTCTCTTATTACAAGAGTTTGATTTGAAAATATGTAACAAAAAAGATACAAAAATTTAGTAGATGACTACCTCAGTAAATTGGTGACAAGTGCAGCACCATCATCACGGAGCAGTGCTTTTCCAGGTGAGCATTTCTTTTCCATTTAAGAATCGATTCCCTAGTATGTTGATAGAGTTAACTCATTGTTTATTGATAGGTGTTTAATTGATTATGAATTTATTCAATAACACTTAGCGATTAATGACATAAAATGTTTAATATACTCACTTTGACTTATATGTGATTTTAGGCACAATTTGAAAGCAAAAAAGTTAATGTGAGTCAAAAGCATAATATTTGGGTCATTTTTTGAAGATTAATATTCACTTGTCTTCATGGAGTAAGAAGAAGAAAATTAGAACAAGAAGGAAACAAATTCAGTCTAAAAGAAGACAACCAAGAAGCTACTAGCAAAGGACAAAATGACAGTAACACAGGAAGCTAAACGACAATATAACAACAAGGAGTAGCATGAAACAATAGCATAGTAAGGAACAAAATGCAAAAGAAGAAAACATGCAAGCAATGTGTTCATTTCATGCAACAGATGGATGGACCAAAACATAGCACAGCCAAAGGAAAACAAAGTACGGTGCAGCTAGCAATAACAAAGAGTAGCAGTCCATGCTAAAAGCAGTCCACGCCAAAAAAAACACAGATGGATGGAAGCAGAAAATAACCAAAACGACATATGCAGTAGCTGGAAGCATGAACAGAGTAATAAAGTAGCAGATGTTATACGCAAACAATGTTTGCATTTACTGTTAGCACCTCATGTAGACGATAGGCATGAAACGTAGATGTTTGGCCAATAACAAAATGCAGTGTAGGAGGACAAGGCAAGAGATGAAACCTTGTCATTGGGTAGACATCGAAACGCACAATAGCAATGAATATAGGCAGAAGTGAGAACAAGAGTTTAAGAAGGTGCGTGAGGTTTTAAGAAAAAAAGGAGAATAACAATAGCAAGAGAACAAAGGGTGGTCTTCGACTGGGGGAACATTCTAGGGCTAACCCAAATTTCTCTTCAGGAGCTTCGAGAGAGCATGAAAAGAAGGGGCAAAGCTCTCAATCATGAGAGACCTATAGAGGCGTAGCTTCCTGACACTGGTTTAGAGACGACATCGACGTCGCCAACCCGGTTAAGCATTCCTTCACTGTTCTAGTTATTTCTTTCTCTCTTTAGAAATTGATTGTGTTATTCGATGTGTATGGATTTTGGTTTTGTGTATGGATAATCGTATTCTCGTTATTGTTCAATTATTTGTGTATGAATCTATTGGGCATTGTGAAAAGATGATCTTAATGCGTTCACTGGATCGTTTTCTTACAAACCCATTGCTAGAATATTTAATGTAATCTGTAATTGTTATATCGAAATTCATTTGTAGCGACTAATGGTTCGTAATCATTAAGGATAACATAACTTAGGTTAAATGATACATCGTTTGTGTTTATTGCCTTGATAAATCGGTTTTCCTAATTCATAATGCTACTGCCTAATTAAATCTAAAGATTGTATCCTAGGTTATTCGGTGGTTAGGTTTAATTAACGATCGTATCTTAATTAAACACTACCTAAGGAAAAACTCGGGTTAATTATTAACCCACGATTAATAGTTTCTAAGAGAGGTATGAGAACAACAAATAATCAAAATATATTAATTAAGGTGTAGGCTAAGATTGAACCAAAGAATCGGGTCCCTACTTAATTCCCCACTTTCATCATTTTTTTACATGTTTTCTTTAAATTGCTTTAGTAAGTTATTTAGCTTTATTTTATTTTCTTATTTTAAAAACCAAAACCTTATAAACCTAAACACTGATTAATTTCATTTCAATGACTTTACACACACTCTCTATGGAATCGACCTAGACTCACCACTCCTACAGTAGTTGGTTTAGTTTATTTTGACTAGCGTTACGACACACTGTCAATTTTGGCACCATTGCTAGGGAGTGCAGTGTTTTAATTTTTGTTTATGATTTTAATTGGTGTTTCGTATATATTTGTTCGCAATTAGTTTCTTTTCAGTTATTTTGTGATCTTTTCATTTTTTTGTTTCATGTTTGTGATTAAAAAAAGAAATTTTGACATGGATAGAAGTAATTTCTTTTATAACTATTACTCTCAATCTTATAACCAAGGTTGGACTGATCAACCTAACTTTAGTTACGGATGGGATGATCAACAAAATTACTTATATGATAATTTCCAAGATGCACAACAATTCCCGTACAGACCAAAAGTTTCTTATAACGATTCAGGTACACCTCTGGAAGAATTGATTAATATTATGATTGCTAAAACTTTACAATCTTACAATTCCAACAAGATGTACGGCAATAGTTCCAGCAGTTCCAACAAGATATGATACCCACAATTTTTTCCTAAACAAAGATGCTTATTAGGAGGAAACCCAAGGGAAGTACATTTCTTTTCCTTTACATTTACGCATTTAATTTTTATATGCACGTGTGTTTCTATATTTGTTTGTTTTTTTTAACTTTTTTAAGTTTTCAATCAAAATGAGAGAATGAATAAAACAAATGAAACAAACTTTTTCTTATTTTCAATTGCTTCAAGGACTATATAGGCATGAGTAGAGAATGAATTGAATAGGGAATTTCATGGAAACCTTAGCATGTACTTTTGCTATTGTAATTGGTCAATGTGCATTATCTTTAGAAGAGTATTGACTAGTGGTAGACAAAGCCAATGAGAATTTAAGCCTTATTAGACTGACACATTCATATCAATCTCATTGTCTTTTGATAATGTGTGACCTTCATGACAAGTCCATCCTTATTTTGCTTTGATTTTCTATTCAAAGCCACATTTTTATTATATGCATTAACATGGAGATTATTAGGTATTTTTGTTTCATAAGCTACATTAGCCAAATAGTCTCAAAATTATATAATTTTCGTTTTTGATAAACCCCATTACAATTTATTAGCTTTTCTTTTGTATTAACCACATTACATGCTTCAAACCTAACCAAATGTCTCACTTAAGCCTTAAAGCTAGTGAAGCATTCGTTATTTATTGAGTTTGTGGATTTACAAAAGTACAAGAGTGTGGGTGTATATATGAAATGATATGCAAAGTTGTGGAATGGCATGATCATGAATGGTGTTAAGTGTGACCATAAACATGCCTTGTTTAAACATATTTTCCAAGTTTACCATTCGATTGCTCGATTTTTAAAGGTATTGAATGTTGATTGACCATGAGTAAAAGTTTGGAATGTTGAGTTCTTGTGATGATTTTTGAAAGTCATTCATCTTTGCTTATAATTATATATTCTTGGAAAATATGAGAATTGAGTAAACATTTTTAGGTCTTTGAGCTTCATTTTGATGTTTTACTCGAGGACGGCCAAAAGTTAAGTGTGGGAGAAATTGATAGGTGCTTAATTGATTATGAATTTATTCCATAACACTTAGCGATTAATGACATAAAATTGCTTAAGATACTCACTTTGATTTATATTGATTTTAGACACGATTCGGAAGCAAAGAAGTTAAAGTAAGTCAAAAGCATAATATTTGGGCCATTTTTTGAAGAATAATATTCACTTGTCTTCATAGAGTAAGAAGAAGAAAATTAGAGCAAGAAGGAAACAAATTTAGTCTAAAAGAAGACAACTAAGAAGCTGTTAAAAAAGGACCAAAATGACAACAACACATTAAGCTAAATGGCAACAGAATAACAAGGAACGACATGAAATGGCAGCACAGTAAGGAGCAAAATGCAGACAAAGAAAACATGCAAGCAAAGTGCTTATTTCATGTAACAGATGGACTAAAACATAGCACAGTCAAAGGAAAACGACATGCAATGTAGCGGGCAACAACAAAGAGCAGAAGCCCATACCAAAACTAATCCACGCCAAACAAAATTTAGACACATAGAAGTAGCAAATGACCAAAACGATGCATGCAATAGTTGGAAGTATGAAGCAAAATGGCAAAATGGTAAAGCAACAAATGTTGTATGCAAACAACATCTATGTTTATTGTTAGCATCTCACGCAAACAATGTCAGCTTTTCATGTAGACATTGGCATTAAATGCAAACATTTGACCAATAACAAAATGCAGTGCAGGGGGATAAGGTAGGAGATGAAAGACTGTCATTAGGTAGACATTGAAATGCATAGTAGCAAGGAATATAGGCAGAAGTGAGAATGAGGGTTTAAGGAGGTGCGTGAGATTTTAAGAAAAAAAAAGGAGAATAACAGTAGCTAGAGAACAAAGGGTGGTATTCAGTTGGGGGAACATTTTAGGGGTTGACCCAAAATTTCTCTTCAGGAGCTTCGAGAGAGCATGAAGAAAGGGCCAAAGCTCTCAACCATGAGAGACCCATAAAGGGGTAGCTTCCCAACACCAGTTCAGAGGCGACATCGATGCTGATAACCCAGTTAAGCATTCCTTCACTGTTTTAATTATTTCTTTCTCTCTTTAAAAATTAATTGTGTTATTCAATGTTTATGGATTTAGGTTGTATGGATAATCATATTCTTATTATCATTCGATTATTTATGTAAGAACCCATTAGGTATTGTGAAAAGATGATTTTAATGCATTCATTGAATTGTTTTATTATAAACCCATTGCTAGAATATTCAATGTAATCTGTAATTGTTATGTTAAAATTCATTTTTAGCAACTAAGGGTTCATAATCATTAGGAATAACATAACCTAGGTTAAATAATGCATTGTATGTGATTGTTGCCTTGATTAATCAGTTTTCCTAATTCGAATGCTACTGCCTAATTAAATATAGAGATCGTATCCTAAATTATTTGGTGGTTAGGTTTAACTAACGATCGTATCTTGATTAAACACTACCTAAGGGAAAACTCAGGATAATTATTAACCCATGATTAATAGTTGCCAAGAGATATTTGAGAACAATAAATAATTGAAATATGTTTAATTAGGGTGTAAGCGAAGATTGAATCACAGAACCGAGTCCCTACTGAATTCCCCACTTTCATCATTTTTTTACATATTTTCTTTAGTTTTCTTTTATTTTTTTATTTATTTTTTTTTTTTTTTTTTTTTTAAAAACCAAACCCCCCCCCCCCCCCAAAACCTAAATACTAATTAATTTCGTTTTATAAATTTTACACACACTCTCTGTTGGATCGACCTAGACTCAACATTGCTACAGTAGTAAGTCTAGTTTATTATGAGTAGTGTTACAGCTCGTTGTCATTTATTAAAACATTACCAGGTGATTTGTTTAGAGATAAAAAGGATAAAATAAAAAGTAATCCTAAATAATATGTTTAGAATGATCCCTATTTATAGAAATTTTATTACGACTAAATCATTTAAAGGTATGTCTCTCAATATGAAATTCCTATAATTTTAAATTTCTATCATTCATATGCATATGGGGACACCTTGGTCCTAACAAAACAACTCACAAGGTGTTAAAATATGGATTATCTTAGCCTAATCTATTTTATGGTTAATACATATTTTATAAAGCTTATATACATTGTTAGAAATCTTGGAACTTAGGACATCATTTAACCCCATTTTTGTTTATGAAATATTTTATTTATAGGATATTGATTTTATCGATCCTTTTCCCCTTTCATATGGCAATTATATACTTCTTATTATGGATTATATTTTAAAGTGGGTAGAAGCAAAAACTACCTACACTAATGATTTTAAAGTGGTTATAGATTTATTTAAGTCAAAATTTTTAATGATATTTAGAACACTAGGAGTTATAATCAGTGATTGTAAAACGCAATGGTAGAGGCTTTACTAAAGTGATACAATGCCTCTCACAATGTTTCCACTACTTGCCATCCGTAAACTGGTGGATAAATTAAGGTGTCTAATAAGAAGATTAAATCCATACTTAAAAAGACTATCAGCTCAAATAGGAAGGATTAAAGTAAGCATCTTTACAATGCACTATAGACCTTCCACCTAGCCTATAAAACTCCTATCATTATGTCTCCTTATTATTTACTTTTTAAGAAAATAGTTTCATCTTCCAACAGAATTAGAATATAAGGCATATTAGGTTATCAAGCAATGCAATATGAGACTTGATAAGTATAGTGAGCAATAAAAATTGCAATTACAAAAGATAGAGAAAATTTATAATGATGTCTACGAGAGTTCTAAAATTTACAAGGAAAAGAAAAAAGCTTTTCATGATTAAAGAAATTATAGAAATAACTTTTAGTTGGTCAAAAATTTCAACTTTATCACTTATTTGGAATTATTTCCTAGAAAATTATGCTTTAGATGGGTGAGATCTTTCATTGTAACTAATGTGTTTCCTCTTGGTGTGGTCGAAATATATATTCTAAAAACTAGTAAGTATTTTAAGGTTAATGGTCATCGTCTCAAACCTTTTTGTCAAGATTTTCATTTGTATAATATTAAAGAAATCATCTTAGAATGTCCAAATTATGATGTATAATAAATCATAATGTTGAGCCAAAGATGTTGAAGAAAGGTTTTAACTGGGAGGCAACCTAATATTTTTCCCTTTAGTAAATTTGTTTAATTTAGATTTAGATTTTTTAGTATTTTTTATAGCTTACATTTCTCTATTTTGCTTTTAGAGGTAGAGAACATCTTTAAAAGAACATGGACACACTTCATAGATGCAACATTCAGAAAATGGTACAAAGAATTTAAAAGGAGTCCCTGAGTAGGGCATACCCATATTTTATTTCTACACTTCATAGATGCAACATTCAGAGTAAGGGACGAAACATCTAAAGTAGTCCTTGAACAAGTAGTGCCAACATCTTATTTCCACATCCCTAAACTTGATTCTTCTTGAATAAGGTATGCCCACATCTTATAACAGGATTGCTTCTAACTCTAAAGCACACAAATAAGAGGTTTTCCTACAAAAAATAATAAATCTAAAGAAGATAATAAAAATAATAAAGAAATAAACAAAACACATTTTTCATCTTCTTTCTAACTTTAATTTTTATCCTCTATTAATCGCCTCTCATTCTCCTCCTCTTTTCTATTACCAATCCTAAATCACCTCATCATCACTCAGCCTCGCCATCTTATTCTCATTCTTGCACATTTGCCTCGAGTAAACTAGCCTCATTATATTAGGCTCATGTTGTATATCTCTCCTACCTCTCACACGTTGTCTCTCATGTTGCTCCTTTGCCTAATGCCATCATGTTGTATAGTCATTCCTCACCCTTATATGGCATCTTCTTTTTCCCATCATGATAGCTTCTTCAGATCGGGTTGTTGCCTCTATCATCATCATATTGCTGCCATTTCATCATTATCAAGGATAGGGATGTCAATGGATCAGGCAAGCCTAGCCCGACCACAGGTTGATCGGTCCATGACCCGATGACCACTAGCGGGCCAGTCCAACCTGACCCACCTTATATATTTTTTTTAAAACATCAAAAACAAAGTTGTTTTTCATAAAACAATGTCATTTTTTAAGTTACAGTCAGACTGTAGGCCAGGCAGGGCCAGCCGACGCTCAGCTAGTGGCCTGATCAGGCTGACCACTTTTGGTTATGACTCGATCAACCTGAGCTAAAATTGACATCCCTATTTGACGCTACTACTTATTGTCACACAATGAGCTCTGCCTCTTCTATCCCGAGACAACTCTACTTCTCACTTATTACCACACTATTTCCTCTCATATGAAAAATAGACAAAAAGATGATGATCAACATTCCTTTGAGGAACTAAAAAGCTTATCTTCTCTATATGCAATAAAAGACCCAAATCAAAGCTAAAGCATAGGTTCCTTCATTGGCTCCACTCGAATCTCCAATATAAGTAAGCACCAAATCATGTACTAAAAGGTTTTTTAAGGAAATGGAAGTATATTTTACCTCCCTCATATTCATAATTAAATGAGTACCTTTAATTTTAATCCAAAAGTGGCAAAGAAAGGTGCTCAAGTATCTGTAAAAGATCCACAATTCCCTGTAAGTACATCCATCACTCCACTATGAATGCTTTGACCATTAAAGTTATTGTGCTTAAATTGATTGATAACATTGGATGAGACATTTAGTGGTTCATTCAATACCATGTCTATATTGAACTTATGTATAAATTCTACACTATTTTAAATTTCAGTAAGCCTACTTACTTCATTTTGAATAGTCTTCTAGTTGTGAATTTCATATTGACAAGTAAGGAATTTAAATTTTCAATTACTGAGTTTAATCTTACATTCTATTTTATTACTGTAGAATAACAGATGAATTTTTAAATGGTGCTTGTGATTATAATACTGATTTTGAACCTATTTCACCTTATTCAAAATTATCTATTACTTGGTTTTATAACCCATGCAAATCAACCTGCGTTGAAATACGTTTATAAGTTTCTAACTTTTACATTTTCATGTAGTAAAGATTATACTGCTATGTTGAATAAAGCTAAATTTTATTTCTTATGATGTGTGATGAAAAAAGCCAAAGTGAATCTTGGATATTGGTTATCTTCGTAATGTAATATTGTCATATCAAGTCATTGTACATTATTCATAAGTTCTTTGATTACCTAACTGGCCATGCATGAAAATTTTATTAATATTAATAAAAATAATATGCATATTTCTTGTCAAATATTGTTACTAGATATCCCCTTCTTGGATTTGATGGTTTTACTTAACAAGAAACAAGGTGCTTAGTGTTTTATTGATCCAGGGCCTGTTATGACCCAATCAAAGAGAATTTATCACAATAATTTAGAGGAAATTTTATATCCATAAAACTGTATAGCATCATCTGCTTTAACTATGGCTAACAATTCAAATCATGAATAGCCAGACAAGTTGGAGAGGAGCATTACTTAGATAAAAAAGAACTTAATGGCCTTATTTAGTTTTATGTAATTCACTTCTCCTTCACCGTCGAGCGTGTACGAGGTTTATTGGTCACGCTCAACTTTTTCAAGGGAACTGTCACTTAATTTTATATTTTTGAAATTATTGAGTATTAGTTTTGGTACATCAAAGATGATTTATAAAATAAGTGTAAGGAGGGTAGTTTAGTATATAACCTTGTTTAATGATTTTACTCTTATTTTATATATGCTTTTGTGATTTTAGCTAAATTTTTATTAAAAATTTGTCAAACTTGCTTTAGTTTTTGTTAACGACTTATCTCTTTAGAGGTTTCAATTATTTTGAAATTTGTCCTTAAATGATTTAAGTTATCATGAATCATTGATTTAGATTGAAATGCAATAGGAACATTAGTACAAATGGTTGAGTTCTCACTTACTACACATTGAGTAATTGTTTTTGATTGTTGATTTAGATAAGATGCGTAAAAGGATCTAATGCATGTTAACTAACTTTGTGAGCTTTTGAGTCTATAAGTATTCATTATTTTAAGCTTCATTTTTTAAAAATTAAGCAATTATTAGATAACTTGATTTTTCTAGAACTTGCTTTGTTATGCATGTCAAGACCATAATGTTAGACTAGATGCATGAAAATGATAAGGACATTTAGGTTAACCATCTTTAATTCTTAAAAAGCCACCTAGACTATATCTCCCCTATTTAACCAATTTGAGTCTTAGTCTTCTTTTTCTTGCATATGAACCACAATACAAGCTGCATTCACCATTTTTTATTCTCCTTATAATTTTGAATCTTTTATTGAAGGATTAATCTGTTTATGATATATTCAAACTATCCTTGTGAACATTATAGTAAAGTGATTCAAGTTGCATATTCTTTGTTCCTCTACATATATTTTCATGTGGATGGGTTTGTATATTTCCTTAAATTTGATAAACCTAAAATTTTCCTCTTCTACAAACCTTGCCTAAGCCCCATTACAACCCTTTCAAAGACCTTTGATTTTTTGCATTTAATTTATTATTTAGTGGTAGAGATGCGATATATAAGAAAGCACATGGCAAAAGTTTCTCTATATTGACTTGAGAGATTATTAATACCCTAACACTTTAAGTGCATAAAGTGAAACTAATGGAGGGTGTTAATTTTTTTACTATATTTGATTTTGAAAATATTGTTGGAACAATTGCTTATTTGTGTAGTTTATAAGAACTTATATTATGAATTGGTTGTTTCCTATTGTATTTTGGTTTGGATTAATTTAACATGGTGATTTGGGTTATAAAGGGATGAATTGAGAAGTGAAAGAGAAAGATATGGAGAGAGGTTGATAAGTCTGAACTATTGTACACTTAAGAGAAAAAGTTCTCTAATTGTGTGAGAATTTGATAGCAAGCATAAAGTACACATATTTCATATTAATTTGCTTTGTTTTGATTGAAAACATATTTGTAATTATTGATTATAATTACATATTTTGTTTTTAATAAATTTTATTAAAGATTTGAATTAAAATATGTCAAAAGCAAAAATTGAGCAAAGAAGGAATAAGATGAAAATTTTGAAAAAAAAGGGAAACCCTACAGGAGAAAAGTTTTAAAAGAGGTCTAAGCATAAGAAGTGCCTATGCCTTAGTTAATATAACTGCTTTAGAAAATAAACATGATTAAATGGATGATACCTTTCTAAAGTCAGTAGATCATCCCAAATCTATGATCTTAGTTCATTTTAGTTTTTCTATATTATTAAATAGTTCTTTATCTTTCTTATTAAATAGTTCTTTATCTTTCTTTTATGTTTTTTTAAGAACCATGTGCAACAAAACTCCCTCTTTCTAGTCAAAGGTTAATTGAAGTTTGATTATTTAAAAATTGTGAGATCTAATTGTTCTTCTTTACTCTTTTTTTTAGTATTTATATATCTTTTAAGGCCTATCATTCAATTATCAAAATAATATATTACCAATTAGAATGATTAAGTATATAATTATTTGATTTTTCTAATGCTTAATAGTGAAATAGCATAGTTTAATATAGGATATTTTATTCATATTGAGTAGATATATTTTAATCATATTATGTGGATATATAATCTAGGCTAAATAAACTAAGCTTAAGTGTTTATTAGCTAGAATTAGCAATCTCTCTAGTTTTTAATGTTGGTAATATATTAACTAAGAGAATTAATCAAAGAGCTTGTTTTGGTAAACAAGGAAGTAAGGAGAGATAGGTTGTTAGAGCTTGTTAACAGCCATAACCAATTTATTAAGGAATAGAAGAGTTTATCTTTACATCAATTATCAATTCAAAGAATCAATACTAAAATTATACCTTAGGCTAGATGTTCGTTTTCATTTGATTTCACTAAATTGCAATCTTAATTAGTTTTTATTTAATTTTAATTTATTTCAAATTATGTCTTAAAATCACCTTCCTTTATTTTGTTTTGTTTTATTAACTCAATATAGGATGTTTATTCTCTTAGTGTATGAATTATACTTCTCCTTTCAATCTTTCATACAATCCCTAAGATTTAATATATGATTGTCATCCTTAAATTCAAGAATTAAGATAAAATAGAATAAATTCAATCCAATCAATAACTATTCATGCATAAATTATTGAAATATTGCACATAAAATATATCCCTAACCTTAATTTGGGATTTAGCTATTAAACATAATGAAATTCAAACAAAAATGAAACAATCTTATCATAAAATAAAATAAAGGAAAAAGAAGTAGAATAGATGTTCCTAATTGCTTCTAAATGGAGATGAATCTTCCACCAATCTTGCTCCTATGTTCTCCTTGGTGCTAAGAAGACCTAAAATAAGAATTCAATCAAAAGCAACTGATAAAAGCTCTCTTTGGTTATCCCTAGTTATGGTATTTCTAGTCTAAGGTTATATATAAGAATTCTAAGTTCAATGAAGTTAAGTTTTTGTATGTGAAATCTATGTAACAAACCTAGTGCCTGAGTTGCTCCTGACATCGGCACATGTTAGGTTTTGTATCTCAATAGTTTTTGTTTACGGCAATAAGTATGGTGTTGGTTCTTCATTGCTTCTTACTTCTCTAATTTTTGATGCTTTCAAGCTTGAATTGAACTTTGATGCCTTCTAAAAAGTTATTGTCCAACATACTAACTCCCAACTAACTTTAGCCTCTCTTTGATTGGATAACCATAGAGAATAGTCAACGTATCAAGTGCACAAGGCTCCAACGTACCAAGTACACAAGGCTTCCCACTTTGCGAGGGTAACGAACCAAAGATAAGCCCTCCTAAGGAGGGTTTGAGAGGGTAACGAACCAAAGTCAAGCCCTCCTGAGGAGGGTTTGGGAGGGTAACGAACCAAAGACAAGCCCTCCTCTATCGTAGGTGCCAAAGACGAATGAAAAGAAGCCCAAAAAAAAGCAAAAAGGAACATAACCTCTGATACGATGAACGGAGGACAATGCTGCAGTTGTCATTGATTAAGAAGGAAATCTAAGGGGAACTCGAATTTTCGGTGCGATTGTGCGGGAATTGAGACAATAATGTATGCAACCTTCCCTTTGTATTTTTACAAAAAGACTATTTCTGTAATTTGAACCTATGATCTTATGGTTATAAAGGAGCAACTTTACCAGTTACCCCAAGGCTCACCCTCCGGACAACCATAGAGAGTGTTGTACTCAAATCCAAAAACTCACCTCCAATTTTCAACTTTAACTCAGTGAACTAAATATAGGAAAATATCATGTAATTCACATCAAACATCAGATAGAAATGCTAACTTCAAATTAAATTAACCTATACAAACCTACAAAATATAGACTTATCAATATAATTTATATAGAAAGGTAACACATAATAGAGTATATATTGTGTGTATACTTATTTACTTATTTTATCTTTTATTTTTATTTTTTACCTTATTATTTTTTATTATATTTTTTATTATATTACTTATTTTTATATTCTTATTTTTGTTTATTATTTATTTCTATTTTATTGTTTTAATATATATATATATATGATCAGTTATTGGAGAGAGATCAGTTCCGGTATTAGTAGCTCAAATGAGCATTCAAGGGTAAGTGGCTTGTTTGGTGGTTCGAATCCAATTTGTGAGATGACAGCTGGTTATGGCTATAATAAACATAATGTAAGGTTTCCTCCAGCCGAAATCCAATCCCAGACTTGTCTAACCACTTTTCTAAACTAAAACTTTTATGCTATACAAAAACATAAAAAAGTTTTCTCTACTAGTGGTGAATATCGAGAAGTCATGGCCCTCCCTGCTCATCCAATTCTCGACATTCCTCAGGTTCAACAACTTGCTGAAATTAACCTTTTTTTTAATTCAAAAACTATATTTCTTTCTTTCTTTCTTTCATTCTTCATGTGGGTCTTTATAGTTTTGATTTACATTAGGTTTTAAGGTTTAATCTATTATGTATTAAGTGTTAATTTGAGTGTTTAGTGTGTGTTTAGGTGTGAATTGTGTTACTTTATGTGTTTAAGTGTCTTTATGGGTTAGTTATAAGTCTTTGAGCTTAAATGTTATATTTTTGAGGTACCTTGATGTGTTTGTTAGTGTTTCAGGGTAAATGATGAGGAATAGGGAAGTTTCGAAGAGTATCAGGCTAAAAACATGGCCCATAATCGTGGCACAACAAGCCACAATCGTGACAGAAAGAGGTGAGCTAACAGGAGCCAGGCCACGATCATACACTTTGGGTCACGATCGTGACAGAGATCTCTGTGCCAGGCCACGATCTGGCACTTTGGGCCACGATCGTGACAGAGAGGGTTAGGCATTAGCCACAATCATGGTAGGAAGGGCCATGATTGTGGCCTACATTGGGTAGGCACGAAAACAATTAAAAACGTCAAATTTTGCAGGATTTTTCAGACCGTTTTGACCCAAAATCAACCCTTAGGCTTCCAAGATATAAATAGAACATTAAAAAATAGAACATTTGAGAGAGCTTTTCACTTCAGCAATTTCAGAACCCTAGAGAGCTATTGAGAGATTTGAGGAAGGAGACGAAGGAAAAGAGACACGAGGATGAAGCTTGATGAGAAGTACTTCCCGAAATAGGTGGTTTCCCACAGCCATTACCTCCATGAGTTTCAACAGTATTTTTTATTTTTATTTCAATTTTATTGATGTATGAAATTGAGATAATTGTTAAGAATAGGTTTTGTTGAATGTCGATTTTTGTCTAAACTCACCTTCGGGATTTTGATCCTTGAGATTAATAAAGTTTGATTTAATGTGTTTTGTTTGAGTTATTTGTGATTCAATATCTGTTCTTAATAATTCAGTAACAAATTGAGAGGGTAAGCCGAGTGAATATCATCAAATTGGGCTAGCAAGAGTTAGGTAATTTGATAGATAAGAATTGAATCAAACCGGTGAAATCGTGTAAAGAGAGATTAAGCATAGGTTTTCGGTAGGTTATTAGACAATTTTAGAACTAATTTAGGTTTTAGGTCAATTGTGAGTCGAGAGATCACAATTCCATAATTTAATTAGGGATTATTAATTAGGTTTTAAAGATTATAACTCGAGAGAGAGTAATCCATCATAGGACCGTCTAGACCCAATAATTTGGCAATTGCATAATTGATTAGATTTTCATTAATTTCGAATTAAAACCTCCTTTTCTCTCAATTGGTAGTTCCTAGGTTAATTCTTGATTTGGTTGTAAGATTTGCTATTTTGTTATTATTTCCAAAATTTAATTCTCGTAATTGATTGTTTGATTGATTAATTTTCTTCATTTATTGTTTATTTTAGATTGTTGTGATTTAGTTTAACTTTAGATTTTAGGACTAGATTAACCCTCCTCGTGGGATCGATACCTTAGGTACTACATGAACGACCCATATTTTTGCAGAATTATCGACGTTAAAGTAGTAAAACTTAACACACATAAACCTGCGATCAAGTTTTTGGCGCCGTTGTCAGGGAGGCGATTAGTTTAGTTGTTTAGTCTAAGACTTTTTCACTATCTTTTGTGTTTAAAAAAAATTAGGGCGTAAAGTAGAGACACATCAAGACATCTTGGAGTGAGAGTGAGACATTTGAAGAGCTAGATGCCAAAAAGAAATGGAAAGAACAATGATGGAAGATATATATTATAGGGAGCAAGGGACTCTTGCGAAATTCAATGAACCCCAATATTGTTAGGGAAATCATCATCCTTACATGAACTCGTACACTTCATGGAGGTAGAACCACCCAGATTTTTATTGGTCTAACAATGCAAGTACTCACATGGGACATCAAGACTTATTTGAATTTCAGCAAGATGAATTTAGTTCATGGGAGTCCAAGCTGGACAAAATCATGGATAAGGTCACAGACATGGCAGAGAACCAGAAGAGACTGGAAGAGCAATTTGATCAAGTAATGGAAAATTATACCACTTTTATTCACAACCTAGAGATTTAAGTAAGATAACTTTCCTGTGAATTTTGTAAGAGAAGTGTGGAAAACTCTGAGAAATATGGAATTAAGTCTACAAGACCAATATAAGGCTATCACACTTAGGAATGGGGTAGAGCTAGAAGAATCAACGAAAAATCAAGCTAAACTTGACTTTAGAGAAGACCAAGAAATCAAAGAAGAGGATGAAGAAAATAATGCCAACCCTCCCTTTTATTCACCAATTCTTGATATACCATATGTGAGCATCGAAAAATCTTGAGGATATGTCCAGGAGAAAAACTATATCTTTTAGATTGATGATGATCAAATGACATTAAACATGAATGATGTAATTAAGAATCCGAAGGTTAGTAGCTCATTCAGGATAATTGATGTGTTCGCATCTTCTGAAGAACAAGAGGACGAAGAATAGACGACAATAGATATAGAGTTTGAAGAAGCAATGAAAGTCTTTATTCATAAAGCGGAAGAAGCAGAGGAGATGAAGGTGATTAAGGAAGAAAGAGAGCAACTCACCTTCGTACAGGATAAACTGTTGGATTCAATGGAAGCTAAAGGGAGTTTCATTATTTCTTATTTTATTGACAGTTTGTTAATGAAAAGGACATTGATGAAATTAATTGATTTTTTCAACTTTATCAACATTGTCCTTTTGATCATCTTACAATTTGTAGCTTACTTACAAGCTACGAAACTGATATTAAATAGAGGAAGCAAGTTGCTCATAATTGATCTTGGTTGAGTTTCCAAGGAAAGAGCGTCGAGTTACCGATGTTAAAAGAAGCGCTATATGGGAGGCAACCCATAGAAAATTAGTTGATTGTTTATTTTTGTTAGAACGTTTGAATTCTGTAATTAGGATTATATTTGTTTTTGAATAAAATAAAGAAGGAATAGGATTTTGGAATAAAGTGGATGAGGTATTAAGCAAGCAAAAGAGAGGTGGAAAGGGGTCGCGAAAGAATTAAGAAGTGAAATGGGAAAGATTGAGAAAGAACAAGGAAAGAAAAATCAAAAAGGGGTGGAAAATCGCTAGCCATGTTTGTGACATAGTAGGCCATGATTGTGGCCTGCGACTATGCAAAACAAAAGGGAGCACGCAATTTTTAATGAAAATTTTACCATTTTACCCTTTTAACTACCTATATAATTAGTTCTAACTTCACTTTTACATTTACTTCCATTTTCACTTTATCTCTATAGACTTCAAGCATACAAAAGCACTCACTTCTCTCTAAAAATTTTCAACTTCCAAATTTCTTCCAAAATTTACCCAATCATACCATGCATTAAACAATCAATCTGATGGGAGCCATATAGACGACAACAAGTTGCGGGACATAGGAGAAGGAACCACGCTGCAGACTTTGGTGCGCCCTTCCCAATCTACACAGAGGAGGAAGGTACTCGTTTTCGATCCTTTCGTGCTAGACAAATTGTAGTCCCTGAGTACTTTGATTTTGACACACTTGATAGGCTAGAGTTGCGTGAGCGAGTAGAAAACCTAGTTGAGAGGATCCAGTGGGCCAAATTCATACGATTTCAATTTCCTGTTTATGAGGAGCTTACACTGGAATTTTTCACTTCCCTGACCTACGACCCTAAGAATCCAAAAGAATTGTGGTTTAGGTTGGGAGGACGAGCCTATGAATTAAATGTCGAAATCATGTGCGAGATGTGTGGATTCCCCGAATCTTCCATCATTGATCATCATGAAGACTTTCGTCCTTCTCAATATTGGAATGAGCTTATAGGAATTGAGCAATTTCATGCCAAGAATGCTCATAACAACATTTTAAGGTCCTACAAACACTTGTTGCTACAAAAATTTATGTGTCAGCTAGTTTTCGATAAAATCGAAACCAACAAGTGTTCCACAAAGGAACTTTTTAAATTGTAGTGCATGGACCACAATATTCCAATCTGCACATCCATGCATGTGCTAAATGTCATTGTTGCAACTCCGTGTAAGAGAAGCAACAATCTAGGAATGGGGTATATAATGTCTGCCATTGCAGAACATTTTGGTGTGGAACGGAGGGGAATAACTGTTCATCTCCCGGAATTCTTAAACCATCATCACTTATGATGGGCTAAAATCCTTAAGTCCTATAATATGGAACTTAGGGATATCAGCCAGAAGACAAATGTTCGAATCAGGGTAAGTCAGGCAAGCTCGAGCTCAGTGCCACCTCAGCAGGAAGAAGATTCTAGCTAAGAATTTGAGGAAGAGGAAGAAGAACAAGGCTGGAAGGAAGTTTTGGATGCGATCTTCGCCACCAATAGGACACTTGATGAGATGGTCCAGACATAAAGACGCTAAAGCCGAGATATTCGTCGAATCCATAGATATTTTGAGGCTCAGGGCGTTCAATTGCCACCTTTGACACCATCACTACCTCCATCTCTATAGGATTTATGTCTAACCCAATTTTTTCATTTAGTTATTTTTCTTTTTCAAATTAGCCTTGAGTTCTAATTTTTATGTTTACTTTCAATTCTATTATCTCTTATCTTTTATATGTACTATGCTCTCTTCTCATATTGAGGACAATATGTTGTTCAAGTGTGGGAATGAATTATGTGTTTCACTTTTGAATGTGATTTTTGCATATCGTATGAGAGTTATTAAGTTGCATCTTATGAATTGTTTGAATGTGTTAATGGCTTAGATGGAGTGAAATTTATTTAATTTTGAACATAGTCTATTAGGTTGTAAATAATTATTAACTCGCAAAATTAGTGAATTAGGAGTCTTTGGATAAATATACCGCTTAATTAGGATTTAGTGTAAATTTAGCACCCTATAGATTGTCACATTAATTCATAATTTGAGGCCTTTTAACATAAGTAGCTTAACTAGTATTTTTCATAGAAATGAGTAACTTAAACAACAAGATAGGTAATACAAAAAAATTGTTTTTGTTAAATAAATCATTATTTTGCTAGCCTTCGGGTTATGAATAGAGCTAGTAGCTAGTTAAAATTTGATATAGCTAAGTAACAGGATCGACACACTTCACAAATGTGTGCCTTCGCATCAAAAAGATATAATGACTTTTCAACTAAGCTATGTTATAAAAACATGACTTAGTTGAGTAACTGATCGACATTTATTACCAATGTTTGCCTCCTCATAAAAAGACTAAGCCTATGTTTAAAAATATAATTAAAAAAATGTTTCCTTAATAAAACCTACCGGACTTGTAATAAGCTTGACTTTTCATGAAAATATACTTAGGAACAGTTACAAAGTCTGAAGGACCAAAGAATTATTAATGTGTGCGTGCAATTGAAAAGGGTAAATAAATTAACAGTTAAATCTCAATTAAATTATATATTTAGTTCAAAGCCCCTTGACATAGATTTTGTAGGTTAATGATTAGATATAACTTATATGATTATGTTTAAGATTAAATTGATGTCATGAAGTCGAAGCCATTGCCTCATTATTGCATTATGTGTTGTGTGTTTGTTGTTTTGTTTGCTTGAGAACAAGCAAACATTTAAGTGTTGGGATGTTGATAGTTATGATTTGCATTAGGTTTTAGGGTTTAATCTGTTATGTATTAAGTGTTAATTTGAGTGTTTAGTATGTGTTTAGGTGTGAATTGTGTTAAGTGTCTTTATGGGTTAGTTATAAGTCTTTGAGCTTAAATGTTATATTTTTGAGGTACCTTGATGTGTTTGTTAGTGTTTCAGGGTAAACGATGAAGAACAATGAAGCTACAAAGAGTATCAGGCCAAAAACATGGCCCATGATCGTGGCACAAGAGGCCACGATCATGACAGAAAGAGACGAGCTGACAGGACCTAGGCACTTCGGGTCACGATCGTGCACTTTGGGCCATGATCGTGATAGAGAGGGTTAGGCACTGGGCACGATTGTGGCAGGTAAGGCCACGATCATGGCCTATGTTGGGCAGACACAAAAACAGCTAAAAACGTCAAATTTTGTGGGACTTTTCAGACTATTTCAACCCTGAATCAGCCCTAAGGCTTCCAAGATATAAATAGAACATTAAAAGATAGAGGAAGCAGCCTTTGAGAGAGCTTTTCACTTCAGTAATTTCAGAACGCTAGAAAGCTATTGAGAGATTTGAGGAAGGAGACGAAGGAAGAGAGGCATAGAGACGAAGCTTGATGCAAAGTACTTCCCAAAATAGATGGTTTCCCGCAGTCGCTGCCTCCACGATTCCATTCTGACAGTATTTTTTGTTTTTATTTCAATTTTATTGATGTATGAAATTGAGATAATTGTTGAGAATAGGTTTTGTTGAATATTGATTTTTGTCTAAACTCACCTTAGGGATTTTGATTCTTGAGATTAATAAAGTTTGATTTATTGTGTTTTATTTGAGTTATTTGTGATTTAATATTTGTTCTTAATAATTCGGCAACAAACTAAGAGGCTGAGCTGAGTGAATATCATCAAATTGGGCTAAGGAGAGTTAGTTAATTTGATAGATAAGAATTAAACCAAACTAGTGAAATCATGTAACAAGAGATCGAACATAGGTTTCCGATAGGTTATTAGACAATTTTAGAACTAATTTAGGTTTTAAGTCAATTGTGAGTCGAGAGATCACAATTCCATAATTTAAATTAGAGATTATTAATTAGGGTTTAAAGATTATAACTCGAGAGAGAGTAATCCACCCTAGGATCGTCTAGACCCTATAATTCGGTAATTACATAACTGATTAGATTTTCATTAATTTCATATTAAAACTCCCTTTCTCTCAATTGGTAGTTCCTAGGTTAATTCTTGATTTGGTTGTGTGATTTGCTATTTTGTTATTCTTTTTTAAATTTAATTCTCATAATTGATTGTTTGATTGATTAATTTTCTACATTAATTGTTTATTTATATTGTTGCGATTTAGTTCAACCTGAGATTTTAGGACTAGATTAACCCTCCTCGTAGGATCGATATCTTAGGTACTACACGAATAACTTGTGTGATTGCGGTATTATTGAGGTTAAAATAGTAAAACTTAGCATATGTAAACCTACGATCAGGTATATCGAAAACAACCTCTCTATCAGTTAAGGATAAGACTATATATTATTGGACCTCCCCAGGCTTTATGTCTCAACAGAACTTTCACTGAGTTGTTGTTGTTGTTGTTATTGTTATTTTTTGAATTAGTATATGCTTGTTGATCCTTTGACTAAAGGCATTCGTTATACAGACATGTTTCTAATACAAGTTTTTTGAATTCTTTGACATTAATACTTACAGATAATTGCATATTTGTTCTAGATACAAATTTCTGCTTATGTAATATGAATGCATTGTTTATATATTTATGGTCATCATTTTGTTCTTAGTTACAATATTATTTTGCATTATTATAATGTAAGTGAAAGCTTAAAATTATGTCAATCTTAAGAATCTTATAGGTCACTAAGCATATATATGATTCGACATTAATCCTATGTCTCTTAAGACTTCCAAGTATCTTGAGATATTTAAAGACTTTATGAGCATAAAAGGATATAAGTTTTAATCCTATAAAGATTTTCTATAATATATGTAGTATACATATATTTCTATATTATAGTTTAGTATAAAGTTCACTTAAATTAAAACTAACAGACAAAACACAATACATTATAGATCATTTTGGTATAATTGTTGTTTTCCACACTATATTTTTCTTATTCATATTAGCAAAGTTATTAAATATACATTATTATATTGGATATGGGCCATATATGACATATATTTTTTATATCTTCAAATATCAAAAGCCTTACAAGATTAAATAATTAACTTCAACTATCTTTGGATCAAAATTTTTAATAAAGGTCAATCAAAGATAATACCATTTTTATTCTCTTAACCTTTTTTACTTTGCTTTATTAGAAATATAACAATTAATATTTGTCTATAAGGAGAATGTTGGAATCTTATTCTTATTGGACATTTGCTAATCACCATTTTCAAAATTAAAACTAAAAGTTTAAATTTTGATATGGTATAAAGATAATAAAATTGTTCAATAACTAGTCTAATTAAATGGGATGAGGTCTAGTGAAAGAAATGACACTAGTAAGTCTATAAACATGTTATTTAGGGTTAATTACTTGGTATTGGGCACTTTTATGACATGTTTGATACAAATTATAATATATTTTTTCTATATTTAGTTCATTATCTTGATAAATTTGACAAGATAGCATGAGAACTAGTTTAATTGGAGTCATTTGGAAGATAAGAAGATGGAAAAACAAGTTTATAGAAGATATAGGAAGCTAATTTTAACTCAAAGAAGTTAAAAAATGGAGAAGTTTGTAGAATAATGTACAATAGGTGTCAGACTTATTGCCAAAGTTGATAATATACCAATATTGTACTCATATTAATTTTTTAAAGGGAGAAGTAATACAAAATCAACACTAGTAACAGCTTGGTATTAGGTGTCAGCTACAACTAAGTGTCATACACCAATTATAACTTAGTTTCAAGTGCCGATTATAAATGACTTCGTAATAGGTTGGAGTTTTAGAACAAAATCAAAAGTGGTGTTGAAGCTAATCCAATACTAGCTCTCAAATAGAAATTATGAGAAATCAAAGCAAGTAAGGACTTTACTTTGGTAACCCTAATTATAAATAGTTATATTAGAATTAACCTAAGAGGCTTTTAATAGATCTTTAGTAGAATTCTTGTTTTCTTTTCATAGTTTTATTCTACTTTAACATTAGAGGAAGATTTGGGTGTAAGGATTAGAGATGCTGGTAATATATTCTCTTTTCTACTCTTTTCTTCTATTTGAGAATTATTTGTTTGTGTTTTATTTTTATTATATTTAGAGAGGACAAGCCATAGAACAACTGGTAAGATTACTTCTTTGTGACCAGAAAGTTATATATTTGAGTCATAGAAATAACCTCTTTATAATGTTAGATTTGTGAATGGCCAATGTAGATCTAATCTTAAGGATTGTATGAAGGACCGATAGGTGAAGTAGAATCCATGTGTTAGGAGAATAAACACTTTAGTACTAGAAAACAACAATATCTTAGACTTCTTTTTTTTAAAAAAACAATATCTTAGACTTTAGTGATAACCATTTAGATTAACTATACTTAATGAGTTTAATTAGGTTGAATATGCATCAAGAGGTGGTTGTTGCCTAATTAGGTATGCTTATATGCCTTAATGAAGGGAATAGATACTTTAGGTTAATTGTTATATTAACCTAGTTAATCCTTCTTATTTGATAATTGGAATTCACATAAGTGAACTCCAAAGTCCTAACATTTGTTTTTTTTAATCTTTTCTCTTAGTTTATTTCCCTTGCTTCCATTTATTAATAATTTAATCCTTTTTAACAATTCTTTACTTTATTTAGTTTATTTATTGAACTAAGATTAATAGATTAGTGACTAGTTCTTTGTATGAGAATACTTTAGAATCACTCGAGTTTTAATAAACTATCAACAATTGATTTTGTGTACTTATAGGTATAAAGTAGATAAGATGCTTCGTTAGTATGGTTGAGGTTCTTGTTGGAGTTGTGATGAGAATGTGTAATAACGACTAGATCTGCTATACTTGCTTGAGTAAGTTTCATTTTACTCTATGTTTTCATTTGCTTAAACAAAAATGCATAGAAAAATATGTACGTTTCCGTATTAATCTTGTTTATACAAGTCCATAGTTAACCTTCATGTCAATATTATTAATATATTTGAAATAAAATAAAAACTTATATATCTAACTATTTTTACTAATTTTGATTACTATTAAAATTGAATAGATATCTGAATTTAATCAATTAATAAATAATCATTTTGTATATTAACTCAAAACAAAAAAGTATCAACTCATCTTAAATTTTTTTATGAAACTTAAAGAGTATTAATATCAATATCTCCACTATTTAAATAAAATTCATTTGCGATGTTATAAATTAATAATAATTTTTATCCATGCTTAGTTCATGTAATTATTTTAGGATATCTGTACAATAAGAAATTTTTCAAAAAATAATCTTACATTTTGTCCAAAAAATTATCATGTCGAATAAAGTATTAATTATGATATACTTTTTTATTTTGTCTGAATATTAACATCACAAACAATTTTCCACAACTCTGGAACTGGAAGGATTGACTTTGACTATACTCATCATCAAGTTCAGGGAAAGTTTAATCAGCGGTTTTTAAGTTCCTAAAGCTGGTTTGAAGTTTGAACTGTGTGTTGGGAATATTTAACACTTCATTCTCTCTTGATTATTTCTGAAGCTCAGGGTTGTGTCAGACCATATAATATTACTTTCCAGAAAAAAATTTCCATCAAAATTCAAAAGGATTGGTAGAAATTCATGTAGCCCATAAACAGATTATTTAATCTGCAGCAATACTTTTTAACTCATTTCCGTTACTGCATACTTTCTTTTCGTTTGTTATATAGATCATACAAACAACCAGAAACAGCCAACCTCTCACCTTGTCAATGTAGGGAATCATATCTTCCATTATTAAGCTTTCTTTCTTGGCAATTCAACTACTTGTCCATCCAGATTAAACATCGCAGGCTTTTTCCTTGAAGAAGCAAGTCAAAGGCTATGTTTATGTCCTTGAAGCTCACTTGATGTGTTATGAACTGATCTAAGTCAAGCTCCTGCGATTAAAAGAAATTAAGATTTCACTCGTTGGACCTTCAGAAGCTAAAGACTGCAACTTCTTTTTTAACAATTTGTTTACCTTGTCCAGGTATTTTTTGGCCAGGATCGAAACATCGGATTTTGGCTTTAAACCTCCAAATAATGTACCCATAACACTTCGGCCTCTCAGAATTTCATAGGGGTTCAAGCATACTGGTGAGCCATGCATTTCTACTCCCACAATCACTGTCTTGCCCCAACCCTGGTTTATCCAAACCAACATAGACAGGTTTTAACGATTACAAATAAATGTATAGAAACATAACATTGACTTTGGAAGAGAGATTCCTCAAATATGTGTAGAGTGAAAGGTACCAGTGCTGTCAAATTGTCATAAAGGAAAAGTTAATGTTCTTTCTTTTGTTATGTTTAATTTTCACCACCTAAAGATTTCCTTGGGCACCGTCTGCTATGGACTGTCTCTACTTTGTAGGTATGTCAACCGTCATTCCTATCTTACAGTTTAATCTTACCAAAATCACACTAGTCCTAAAGAAAAGGTACGATCTCTCTCTCAAGAGAGTTGCGAAGGTCAAATGAAAGAAACCGATATAGTATATTCTACAGGTTTGATAGTGACGGAGGTTGCACAAACGTACCTCTCGGCTACTGTTGAAAGCATCTGTCATGAGTGACGCCAAGCCAATGCACTCGAAGCAATAATCAGCACCTCCCTCCGTCATTTCCTTTATCACCTGGATCATCAACAAATCAACCAACTTTTTTATTTTTCTTCGATACCCTTCTTTAGTTTAGGCACATGGTAGAATCAATTAGCTAGACAACAACCTCGCTCACAGCCTTTTCTCCGCACGTGGAAGGGTCGACGAAATCGGTGAGCCCAAACTTTTTTCCTGAGATAAGATGGAAGCACTTTTAAAACCTTCAGCTATCCTCTTGGACTGATTATTTCTCGACTGTACTGTACCTATTTCAAACTTGTCTGGATTCAAATCCACGCCAATTATCTTGGAAGCTCCTTGCATCCTCGCTCCTGCTGCAACCTGATATAGCATTCATGAATCATGATGGACGATCGTATCTCTATTGCATTGAAAGACCGTCAAACAAAAAAAAAAAAAACTCTAATCCTAAAGCTATCAGGATTTGAAACACGAACTGCTGCTTGTGATGTTTCAGAGTCCACAAATTATTCTTTTTTTTTTCTTTATTTATTGTAAATGAGCATAATCTATTATTGGTTATGGACCATACCGCGAGTCCCACAGCTCCAAGTCCAAAGATAGCGACCGTCGATCCCTCTTCCACCTGTGCCACCTTCCATGCCGATCCAACCCCTGCACACCCAAGAAAAAAAGTTTTAATCCCATAAAGATAATAGAAATACAGTAGAGAAGATTTGCTCATCAGTTACGTCAGCGTCGTGATTTTGCGATGAAATCTGAGTACGAGACTACGAAATTCTACAGGTTACGATATCTTCAACATAGAAAATCCAAATTACTTAGTTTGACTTTTCTGTTGCCAATAATGAATTATTTATTTGTCCCTCCCATTTGTTTACACAAATCCAATTCCAGATCATGCTTTCTGAATGGTTGAGTGGTCATTTATACAACTTAAAGTCCCATATATGGATTTTAGCTTCTAAAGTGATGTCGCCATAAGTGGAGAAGTTTAGCACATTTCTAGTAAATGGCATTCAAATCCTATCTTGGTGTTTCCAGGACCAAAGGGAAATAGGCTATGAATTGGAATCAAATCTCAAAAGGGAAAAAAGAGGAAACTCCGAATACTACACACCTGTTGAGACACCACAGCTTAGCAAACATGCTTTATCTACGGGGATTTCTCGGCCTATCTTCACCACATGGGCTATATCAACCACAGTATACTCTGTAAAGCTTGAAACAGATAAGAAATGGTGTAAAGTTTGCCCATTCATGTCCCTAAATCTGCTTGTTTCGTCTCTCGGCATGCCTCCACTTAAGCTAGCGCTAGCGAATTTCGAACATATGTTGCTCTTCGCTGCCTTGCAGCCTCTACAGTCCCCACAATCTGGACAAAACACTGGTAACACTATGTCCCCTTCCTTGACTTCTTCAACATGCTCTCCAACGCTCTCTACAATACTGGAAAAGAAAACAAAGCTAGAACATTAAAATAAGGAACAGATCGCTATGAAAATATTGAAACATATGAGGTGAGGTGAGTTAAACCCGACTGCTTCATGTCCTAGAACTCTGGGAAACGCAGCACCAGGTCCCTGGAGCAATTAAGACCATGAAAATCACAAATTTTGAGTAGCTATTCTTTCTCCATAACTTATGAAGCGGTTCTGAAAGTGCTTACTGCTTTCATTTTCCAAAAGGTTACATCACTATGGCAAAGGGATGTGCAAAGAATCCTGATGCGAACCTCCCAAGCTTTTGGTGGGTCGACTTGGATCTCCTCTATCACCAACGGTTCTCCAGGGGCTCTACTTATTGCAGCTTTTTGTTTCATAACGTAGAAAAATCAATTAATGACACTACAGACAGCTACCTCCATTACAATCGACTTGAAATATTGACTGCAGTAGTGCGTATGTAGCAGGAATTTCATACCTTTGCACTTTATTACTTTTCCTGTAGTTGCTGCTGCTTCACCGTGCTCCATAACAGTCTCAAAATTCAAAATCCTGAACACTTCCTTTGAAACAGATTAGAACTGATATCCTATCCTAACCTTGCTTTCATGTGAGTCACTATATATATGCGTGTGCGTGTCTAGACGAAAGTGCAAAAGGTCATCAAGCGACGAGTTTGAGGATAGATAATAATAAATGACAGGTCACAACCATACACTAGGACGAATCATTCGGGAATAATTAATGAGCAAATCTGCGAGTAGTCTGTCTACATCCCAATATGTACAAAGGTAAACGAGAAAAACCAGATATTGTAGTACATTTTGGTCCCTTATCCATGAAGGGTTTTGAGGGCCCGACGATAAATTGAACCGAACGTCATATTTTAACTCAAAATTTAAAAATAATAAACTATGAATCTTATTTTTATATATAATTCGCTTTTATTTTTATTTATCTTTCCGATGGGATTACTTCATTTCATTTGTAAATTTCCAACTATCCATTCCGATAACAACCCGGTTCAGGAACTACCTAGAACAGGCGGCTTACCTAGGTCTATTTCTGCATCATGACCTTCTAACCGTAAATTTGTGCATAAAAAGTCATTTACAGCTTTGTAGGGAGGGCCAGTATTATTATTATCTACCGTGAATATTTTAAGAATTAATTTATGAATCACCTAATAATCCAATACTTCTGATGATGAATTAGTTCCCTAATGTAATATTAAAATCTTAAACCTAAAACGCTGGATTCCATTTCTTGACGGTATTAGAGAACCGTCATCAGAAACGCCAGGTACGGCCATAGAAGGGATGGAATTGATTAAGGCTTAGTTTGAGAGAGCGATGATGGTTAATAATCTGCTAAAATTAACCTACTGAAATATTAAGCACTTATTTTCAATAAGTACTTATAAGTTTGAGATTGTTGTTTTGGTAACTACTAAAACATGAAAATAAGTATTTGGCAAGTGTGGTTATGGTTGCGATTGCTGAAAAAAGATAAAATGACTAAAAAGTTAATTAATTTAATAAATTATTAATTGTTATATAAATAATTAAAAATATATTATTAGTTATATAAATTTAAAATTATAAATAATAAAATATTAAATTAAAATAAAAAATATATATCATGTTGCGGGAAGAAAACCAAGTAGTCGTTACATAAACTTCATGCCAAATTAAAATATAAAAGCTATTGCAACAAAAGGAAAAAAGAAAAAAAAACACAGAGACGAGTGAGATGGCGAGCGCCCAAGAGGACGAGAAACATGGAGAGCTAGGGAGAACGAAGAAGACGATACGTTAGACTTGATTTCTATTAATTGAGAGTATAATAGAAAATAATAATTATCAGAAGGTTATGAATGGAAAGTAAAATTTCTACTGCAGAAGTACTTTCCTACCGTAACTCTCTTTCTACTTATCGATTTCTGCAATAGTATTCAAGGCCGGTCCTGAGATTTTGTAGGCTCAGGGCGAAAAAGAAAATATGGGGCCCTGTCTTTAATTAAAAATAAATTAAAATTTTTTTTTAATAAACTACCTTCTACAGGTAGTTTTTTTTAATAAAAGTGGGCCTTGGGCAATGGCCCAGCTCGCCCCTGCCCAGGGTCGGGGCTGATGATATTGTACCTTTTTCCAACCTCTGATTGTTCACCTGTAGATTCAAATATATAACTGCGTTTGGAAACTGCTATAGATAAGTACTTATTCCCACCACACCGCAGATCCAAACGTAACCTAAGAGCATTATAATTCCTAGACTTTTAATTCTTCAGTTGATCTGTTTACTCACTAAAGATCTAGACTATAACAGCTTGTAGGTTTAGATTACCTGTTTTTATTATTTTGAGCCAACCTTATTTTATAAATATCCATCTATTTAATTTATATTAGTCTCATTTATTGAATGGATAAATGCTCGTAGAATATAATAAGCACAAATTAACGAGAAGAAGTAATATGTTCCAACTTCTAATGCCAATAAAATTAACAAGGAATCTTCAAAACACGAAATGTTTTTCTTATTTAGTTCTGACAGGAAAGCGTAGCAGGTGAGACAGGAACGTGGGATCTTCCTGTACAAGCAAACTTGCATTGATACATGAATGTTGTTGTAATAGTCAGTCATTAGTTCGTCAACAACTTTTGTTGAAGATTTGAATATCTCTATTCTCTTCATATTTTTCTTCTGCACATATCACATTGCGTCAAACATATTTTAATAATCTACCAATTAAACAGTTTAATTTTCTGTCTCGTACAGTTTTGCAGAAAACAACCACTTCTCATCACCTGGTTTCAAACGAGATTTGATAATTGATTGTTTCCTGCTATAGTTGGTATAAGGTTCAAACCTAAGTTTGGCCGAAGACTTTGCATCAACAACTCAGCAGATTCTTCTCTAAATAAATAATAATAATAATAAAAAAACTCTGCAGATTCGGTTAGAAATGAGTTCCGTCGGGAGTTTGACAAGAAAAACAATCAATTGGCATCCGGCAGCCGACCCGACAGTATGTTTAAGACGATTATTACTAAACTAAGTTATCAGCGACACCGATAAAAAATCTAATAAAAATGATTGATAACGATATTAGGTCATCCTATTGAAACAGTTGGCAGCACTTACTTCCAATAGTGACAGCATCTTTATGAAACAGAGAAAGGAAGGAAAGTCCTAATGCATCAGGAAACTCCTCAACTAAAAGTCGCCCAAATCTAACGTGGTACATAGCTCTTTTCTTTAATATCAGTAAAAAAGAATTCGTTAGGCATGCACTAGCTGTGATTTGGCATCTTGGCTTATTAATAAAATTATATGGTGTATATCTTCCCACCGCAATAATGAGATACAAAGTCAATTTCAGACCATTAAAATATGAAATATATTGAATTTTCAAATATAGATATGATTTTAACTTAGAAGTAGGATTGCAGTAAGTAAGAACTAACTTGATTAGGATTATATTTAAATTCATTTCAATCTGATCAAACCTAATAATTTACAATTTGATCAGGTCGAATTGATTAACATTTTAACTAATTGTGTCAAATAATATTATTTTTGCTAAATTAATTCAGGTTCGATCGAGCTAATGTTTTCAAATTTAAATTTAACCTAAAATTTGATTAATTCATAATTAACTTGATAATTCTGAACCAAAGTTGGGTCAAATAGGAATAAACTCTTTTGTCACCCTTATTTATAACTTGCCATAATGAAGCACGTCAAAACTATAAGAAAATTATAAATGAAATTGATTTACTATTTGATTAAGAAGTTTATAACGACAAACTATCATTTTTTAATAAGTGATACAAATCTCTTATGTGGTCTTACTCTCTATCAAATATAATTTATGTTCAAATTTTCAAAATCATGAAAAGATTTTAGTATTATAAATATCAAAAAGAGACCTGTAAATTATTTTAATAGAATTTGTCATTAAAAATAGATCCGAATAATTATATAAACTGTTATATGTTTAATGGTCAATTGTATGACAATTTATAATAAAACAATTTGATTAAAATTCAGTAAAAAGGTTTTTCAAAATTTTCTTTTAAAATTTTACAATAAAAACATTTATAAAAATAAATAAAATTATAAAAACGGTATTTTTACCCATTTTGAATAATAAAATTTACAGTGCAAAAACTTAATTTAAAACAAACCTTTATAAGCATTTTGTAAATAGCAACTAATTTTCTCTTTACCCTTTAACTTAGCGTAAGATGTAATAAAAGATACTTAAAAAAATATGAGTTATTATTTCAAACACAAGAATGATTCTTATCATAAACACTAAAATTTTGTTTGCTTGTTATAATCGTTTATTTATTAAAATTTAATTATTATAAATAGAATACATCAAAGAGTTTTTAGTTATTTAATTTTTAATATATTAAAATGATGACCCTTTAACTTTCTAATTTTAATATGGTGAATCATGTCATTAATAATAACTCAAGTGCATCTATAACAAGTCTCTTAATTATGAGTTGATTAAAAGGATAACAACCACAATAAATAACAACAGAATAATATAAAAGACAATAACAAACTCACAAAAGAAGCAACATCAAAATATATGATAAATACCTTCTTAATATAAGTAATAAAGATATCATGATGAAGATCCACTAACAATAACAAACTCACAAAAGAAGCAACGTCAAAATATATGACAAATAACTTCTTAATATAAGGAATAAAAATTACATGAAGATCTACTAAAACTTCTACTAATCAATAATAAATATAATGTCTCATCTTTAGGTTGTACAATTAGAGACATACAAACATAATTAACAAGATTGCTAATCAACAAAAGCATAATCTTTATTTCAAAAAAAAACAAAAGCATAATCTACTTGATATATAACAATAAATCACTCAAATTACTAAAGCAGAGTATAAACATAACTAATTATGTTCAAATTTAACACTAAAAACAAATCCTAATACCCTTATAGATGAATCCTTATGATTTTCTAACTAAAATTTCAGTCAAACAAAATCTAAGCTTAATCTCTATGTCTAAAATCAAGATTAAGTTTTGAAAACTTAGTAACAAAATTGTAGCTCAATCAGAGAAATCATCATTTGATTTTCATTTTTCTGGTGACAATACAAAGTTATAAATCAAGATTTTTACGACCTCTCATTATTTTCTCTTAATTTTATTGATCAATTTTCTCACTCCCAAAAGCTTACATCCCAATAATAGAAAACTAAGGGTTTAATTCCCCTTTCCAAATCAACATTAACATTTTAATTAAGTTTTAGAATTAATGTCGCATTAAAAATATATTACTATTTAGTGTTAAGCCATCTTATCTATAGGAGGGAAATAACAATCTCTCTCTTCACTACTGAATAGAAGAAATTATCATTATGTAAATCTCTCTCTTCACTATTATATAGCATTATGGTGGATTATCAAAGATAAAACGTCTTTATAGCAACGGTGGATACATTCTTATTTTCTTAGAGGGCGAAGCATCTAGGCTATCTCCATGTCTCCAAACAACTCTTATTTTTTGAATCAATTATTGCATTTGAGAAATCTTGTATAAGACTATATGACTTACACCATCGACAATGGGAAGCTAATTTCCCTATAGTTTGATAATTGGATAGGCCAAGGAAATCTCTACCATACCTAATAGTTGTACAGAGCTCCAATTGATATCCCTCTAGATACTAAAATGGAATCTTTCATCAATGGTGATAGATGGCATTTTCAAGATCACCTTACTCACTTACAACCTTTATACGGTCCCTCTCTTCATCCTGATACTTTCTACTGGTATAACAGGCCTATCCATCTCCTCTCAAATAAATCAATCAGGGACTTATTATGGGTAAGGAAACCTGAAGTGGGATGGCACTGAATCATCTCGCATAAGATTACCCCCAACCCTCGAGAACCTCCTTTCTCTTATGGCTCACTATACAAAATATATTAAATACAGCTAATTGGCTCAATTACTTAAACATCAATACATGTTGTCCTTTCTGCTTAACTCAAGAAGAAACACGAGACCATTTATTCTTCATATGCAAGGAGACACATAGGATCTGGAAAGCAAAGCAACTCAGTTGTCAATGGCCAAATCATTTTACTACTTTCTCCAGTGCAGTCCAATGGCTAGCTACTCAAAGAACTCCCTTGCAATTACCCATATTGCAGTTATTAGTATGTGTGTTCAAACAATATGGAAAGAATGCAATGCCAAGCGGTTTGAACTCAAGTCCAAATGAATAGAAATTCTCATCTCTGAAACCCTTAACAACATCAAACAGATTACATAATAGCTCCAACCTTCTACAGTTATTACTACTATTTGCTCTCTATGTTTTGAGTAGTTAAAAACTTTACACCTCTCTTGTTTCAAAGGGTATCCCCTATACCCTCTTGTAAGACTTAGCTTTCATTCTTTATTAATGCATTTTCTTCTTTCATTTTTTTAAAAAAAATAGTATGTCTTAAGCTTATCACCTAGTAAACACTTTGTAAACATATCAGATCCATTGTTATTAAGTTTTATTAATATAGTTTTTCTCAAATACAAATACTTTATAACAATACCTCATATCATAAACAGTAAAGTTCTTACTAAAGTGAATTTCACTTTAGTTATCTAAAATAACAAAAATTGATATTGCTTGAAACAAAACACTTTGATAAAGTTCTTTATGCACAACAATTCTTTAAATTCTTTAATAAGTGTAGTAAACTCTACCTCATTTATTAAAAGAGCAATATAATTTTGCATTAAAGACATACATGTTACAACTACTCTTATAAAAGTAATAGAATAGCCTAATATCTATCTCCTAGATTCAATATCTCTAACCATATCAGCATCTGTATAGCCAACCAACTCAAGTTTACTAACATTAAAATAAAATCTCATATGAGATAGACTCTGAAGATACATTATAATCCATTTCATTGCATTTTAGTTCACCTTTATTATATTAGATAGAAATTGACTCATTATACAACTACATAGGCTCTATTAATCTTAGTACACA
>JANQAP020000163.1:903938-914756 GCA_026874005.2 Erythroxylum coriaceum
CCTTGGTACTTAAGCTATATACCGAAAATACCCTCAATTTCTTCTCATGCATTTATTCCATAAGCTATTATGCTTAATTTAATGGAAAAAAATTTCAGGGTGCCGATACTTTTCCACAAAAGGCTTTCGTCCTCTTTCTCCAAGGAGGCTTAATTATCTTTTAATAGTTTAGAAACCCTAAGTTTAATGAAGCCCCACATAATGTCTCGAATTATAGTTCCCACGATGGTGGGAATTTGTAACAAAAAATTCCCTCTTCTCTTCTCCTCTTTGATATTTAGCTCAATCTCCAAGTTGCTCAATCTTCATTCCTACATAAAAATAATCAATTCTTACCCTAAATTAACATCAAACATTAAAGAACAACAATGAAAATCAAACTAAATGAAATCATACAAAATGAATCCTAAACTACAACAATAATCAACAATTATGCAAGAAACATATGCTAATTACATAGAAAAACATAGACCAATGCACAACTATCAGATATCCTCAAGCAAAATAAATACATCCAATCAATTCTATCACTTCATTTTCACAAAGATCAAAGCATACAATCTCTCAAATTTAAGCCAACTTAAAAATTAAGTACTACACATATCATGACTACTTTTTCATTAGTGTACATAAGCAAACTCAACAATTGGCACCATCACTCAAAGATAAGTATAGATGCAAAATGAATTTTCCTCATGATTTTCACTCAAACTCAACAATTGGCACCATCACTCAAAGATAAGTATAGATGCAAAGTGAATCTTCCTGACGGTTTTCACTAATTTCTCTCAAGTGTTTGATGGTTAGTGTTTCGCTCAAACTTCCTTTAGGAAACTACACTACCATAGGCTTGTGAATACACCAATTCTCCTCTATAATGATTGCATGCATAAATAGATCAAAAGGAATTGTTTAGGGTTTTAATGTGGTAAAGGTTAAGGTGGGTAAAGAGGGAAAAAAGTCACCATAAGCATTTGTAAAGTAAAAAGTGGATGAAAAGGGATAACAAAATATAACTCCAAGATATACAAATGTAACTAATATTCTGCACTTATTGATGCTACTTAATTGTTTTTCCTTTTTCTTTTCTTTTCTTTTTCTTTTCAACATTTTTTTCTTTTTTTCTTTTTCTTAAAACATGGAAGAATTATGAGTAATAGCAAACTATGTACAATGTAATCCACAGGCAGAAATATCCTCAAATCATCTTGGTAAAAATTTTCACAACGATCCCAACTAATGTATTACTTAATACTCTACTAAGCTTGTGAATGGGTAGGTTAATGGGGTTTAAGGTTTTAAAATTTTGGTTGTTTTCAAGAAACAAAAGGTTAAGGCTCAATGGGGGTAGCAAGGGATAATACAAAGGGTAGGTCATTTAAGCTAAGGGTCAACACAAAAAGGGCCTTAATCATCTCTATTAAGCATGCATCCAGTAGACTCAAACTGATTCAAAGCAAGTTCTGAAGGTAATAACCTAAGGAAGTATCACCCAACAAAGAAATAGAATGACTATGGATGGAGTCATATGAGCTCAATCCTAACATTGGTTTAAATGAAAACTCATTATGCATCTCAACTCTACCTCATTGCTTAAATGTCAATTCATCACTCTATATGGCTCACTTTCTACTTAAGTAGCCTAATCTAAGTTCAAGCATGCATTCATTCTAATTCCAACTAGTATGACAGAATCTAAACATGCATACTATTTAACAAAATGCTAACAATACAATTGTTAAAGTCAATGTCACCTCCCTACACTTAAAGATCACATTGTCCTCAATGTGACAAGTCACCACCAAATAAGGAAAAATGAAATCAAACTAAACAAAAGAAATTTAAAAAAATAAATGACATCAAACCAAACCAAAAATGATAGCAAACAAAAAAAAGTAACAGCAAACCAAACAAAAGAAAATGACATGAAACCAAACAAAAGAAAATGACAAAAATTAAAAGTAAAGGGATAAGAAAAGCTTATAGAGATGATGGTGGCAACGATGTTGGTGAAGGTGCTTCAAAATTGTTCCTCTGACAGAATTTAAAGAACCTCTTCTTTAAGCTACGCTGCTCTTCATGGACCTGCCGCATTTGGGTGCCAAGTTCGTTGATTTAGGACATCATTTGTTGTTGGTTAGAGACCATCTGGTCGAGGATTTGTTGAAACCGGTCGATCTCTGTTAGTGCACTTGGTTCCTCCTTGGCTGCTACTTCTTCCAAGTCCGGGACTGCATGGGATGTGGAGGGTCAGGAAGCAGCTATGTCTATGTCCCTCCTATTCTTCACTGCAGTATGCGTCTAAGCGTTTCGGAGTTCTATAGAATGGAACTCCAAAATCTTAGAGCACCTCAAATAAGATATGTCAAACATATCGAATTGAGTTGTGCATACATTTTCCATATTAAAATTATAAAACAAACCCAAAGCAGAAGCAATATGAGACATCCCAAAATATGAGCTCTTCTTATTCACAACACTCACTATTGATCGAAAATCCTATAAGGTGTATTGATTTTAATTTTTCGATCCATGCACCACAAAAAGAAAAGTTCTTTGGTCGAGCATTTGTTACTTTTAGTTTTATTAAACACAGTTAAACATATAAATTTGTGCAAAAGTAAATGCTCGGTACTACGGATTAACAAATTTGGTGCATTGCGTAAGTCAAAATGTTCTTCACCTATTAGAGTTTTCCAATAATTATTGACATCAAAATCAACGTGATCATCTAAAATTTTTGTATTTGACAAATTGAAAATTTCACGTATGACATTATAATCAAGTTTAAGAACATTGCCAGCTAACCTAAACCAGAAAACATCTATTTTAGGGTTATACTGGACTGTAGTGAAAAACTCTATAGTCATAGGAGGGTCAATAGGCACGTCACATCGAACAAACCTATTCCAACCTATATTTGCAACTAGTTGCTCAATTTTTCGTCTCACTCCTATGTTTTCTAACAATTCAAAATCAAAATACCGAGGAGTGACAAATTCTCCATCCCTAAGGTCTCAGAAACGCGTACCTTCTTCTTCTGAATAAATTGGGAATGGAGCACTGATAAGTCAAATTATTTATATATGATTTTGGGATAAATTGGAACTAATTTAACTTATCTCTATGTGAATTTTGCACTTTATTTGGTTAATTCTCACATATTTCAACTTTTTTTCTTAATAGGAGCAAATGGATAGATTTTGGGCCAAGAGGCATAACTTTCGCTATAGATGTCGAATTAAGGTCATTCTAGTATGATTTTGAAGAGGACTTTAAGTTCTACAACTTTTATAAAGACTCTAAGAAGAGATTTTGCCAGTCAAAATTGCATGTTTCTGTAAATGTCCAGTGTATGTCCACCCAGCGGACATAATGTCCCTTCAAACGGAAATGAGAAAAGAGGGAAACCTGGAAGACTCGAGAAGGTCTGCCTAGTGGACATTAAGTCCCTCAAAATGGACATGAGCGGAGAGGAAAAGCTGGAAGACCTGAGAAGTTCTGCCCAGCGGACATTAAGTCAGCTTAACGGACATTGTTTGCACTATTACGATCCTTATTTCCCTGTTTTTCAAAACTAGGTTTCTTTGACCCCAAGACACTATAAATACTCATTTTTAGAACCAAAGGGGGATTTTGGCACTAAAAACGAGGCTACAAGATAGTAGGCATCCAAAAGAGACAAAGAAGAGGAAGAAGGAGGATTGAATCAAGCATTGGAAGCAAGCTTGTTTTGTGTTCTCTCAATCTTCTCTCTCTACCCTTTCTTGGATGTTGAATATCTTTATTTGTTCAGATTCTTTTACCATGTTCTGGAACTAAACCCTATTTAGGGTTAGAGATGTAGCCTATTTTGGGGATTGATTTATGTTTTATGGATTGATTAGTGTTGAATGAAAGTTCTTAGGTTATATTTATCTTTCTTGAGCTTCATTGTTGTTTCTATGCTTGATCACCATAGATGTAACCTTAGGAATCATATGATGGACTGAGAGGTGAAGTATGATTTATGCACTAGGAAGATAAACACATTAGATTTAGAGATAGAGATATCCTAAACTAGTGTGGTAACTTATGGTTGCTTGTTCATAATGAATTTGAATAGTTAGGTTTCGCATTGAGAGATGGTAATCAACTAGTTGGGTATTCTTATATGTCTTGAGAGAGAATATAAGCAAATTTGTGCAATTATTATTATAACCTGTCATTCAATCAATTCCATAATTTATCAATCAATCTCTTAAATTAGTGAACCCCAAAGCCCTAAGTCTAAATCATCAATTTTCCCTTGCTTGTTTATTTACAATCTTTACAATTTATTGTTTGCTCTAATCCAATCAACTTTTAAGTTTCTTGTCATTTTAGTTCACGTAATTAGGATTAATTCAGTAGTGAGTATTTTAGTCCTTATGGGATACAACCTTGGAATACTTGATTTGTGGGTACTAGGAACGATTCTGTGCACTTGCAATCGATCAAGTTTTTGGCGTCGTTACCGGGGACTAATTTTATTTACTACTATTAATTCTAATTATTTTTTATTGTACCTTAAGTTTTCTTCCATTAATTACTTAAAAACCCTTTCTCTTTGTTTAATTTCAGAAGCTGTTTGCACTTAAGGCATTCAAGAAATTTGAACAACGATCAGCTACTTGAGTTAAATCCTGATATTGAAAGCACTTGTAGAAGGAACAACGCCCAAAGAAGAAGAGAGATGGCAAATAATAATCAAAATCCAATTCTGCATGGGGAACGATCAATTCAATGAAGGAAATCAAGTTGAACTAATGGTTGTTAATCCTGCGGTAAGGAGAATTAGAGATTATCACTTGTCATTTATTGATGGCAACCTTTCTTGCATTCGATTGACTGCGACAGCAAGGAATTATGAGATGAAGCATATTCATCTATCTATGTTGCCACAATTTAATGGAATGCTGAGTGAAGATGCTCTAACCTTTATGAGAGATTTTTATGCTACAGTTCAGACTCTTCCATTGTATGGATTGTTCGAAGATGAGTCAAGGTTAAGGTGTTTTCCCTATTGTATGAAGGGATTAACAAGAAACTGGTTGTTGAGTTTAGAGGTTGATTCTATTGATACTTGGGACAAAGTAATGGAGACTTTCATGATGAAGTGGTATCCAACCTACAAAACTCTCGAACTAAGGAAGATAATACATTGGTTCTCGCAGAAAGAAGGAGAAAATTTTCATAAAACATGGGAGCGATTTAATGATCTCCTTAACTAATGTCCTCATTATGGATTTGATACATACTCTTTGACTCAGTTTTTCTACTACGATCTAACTGATCACAATCAGACTTTAGTAAATCTAAACGCTGGTGGGAATATTAGTAACCTAAGTTCCCAAGAGTTACGAAATATTTTCAAGAAAGTTACGGAGAATTCACATTATAAGGTGATTAGGAGTAAGGCTACTACTCTTAATAAAGTGGGATCTAGATCTGACATGACTTACCAAGTTGTTAAGATAAATAAGAAGATGAAAATGTTGATGAACAACAACAAGTTTGGTAGGGATCCTTGCACTCTTTATGGTAGATATGGGCATATAGCAGCGGGTTGTATAAACATTGGAGCAACAATCCTGGAGGAAAAGTTGAACTATGTTAGTAGACAAGGTCAGAGATTTGATCCTTTCTCAAATACCTACAAAGAAGGTTGAAAGTTTTATCCAAATTTTTCATGGAAAAGTCAAGGGGTTGTAAAACCAATAGGACCGTTGGGGTTCCAAATGCCACCAAAACAGCAGTATTTACCTCCATCTTCTGCACAACAACAATTCCCTTCCCCTTTGGAGAAAAAGGTGGATAGGCTTAAAGATATGTTTGCTCAACTTATGAGCAAGATGGATTAGAGTGCTCAAGCTAGCTCTCAAGCCATAAACAGAATGGAGCAGAACATTCAGTCCAACCAAGCTAGCCATCAGAAATTTAGAGGTGCAAATCAATCAAGTGGCAAAGGAGGTAAGTGAAAGAGGTAAGGGAAAGCTACCTAACAATACTCAAGTGAATCCAAAACAAGATTGTATGACAATTCGTTTGAGGAGTGGTAAGGTGGAAGAAGATGTTATTCCTAAGGAGAAGGAAGCTAAGACAAATAAAACCAAGGATGCTGAAATTGTGAATTTGGATGAAGAAAAAGAGCCTAAAGAAACCAAACCAAAGAAGGAGTCTTTACCAAGTTCAGAATTTTCCTTTGTGCCACTTATACTATACCCCCACAAGGTAAAGAAAAAGCAAGATTATTCCAAATTTCAGAAATTTCTTGACCTTTTCAAGAAGATCCATATCAACATCTCTTTCGCTGAAGCACTTGTTGAGATGTCTACTTACACCAACTTCTTGAAGGAAATCATTTCTAGCAAAAAGAAGTTGGACAATTTTACAATGATAGCTTTAACTGAGGAGTGTAGTTCTATTTTACAAAATAAACTACCCCTAAGTTAAAGGATCAAGGGAGTTTCATTATTCTTTGTCACTTTGGTGCTTTTAATGTTTTTCAATGCTTATGTGACTTAGGTGCAAGTATTAATCTTATTATTTTGTCTCTCTATAACAGGCTTGGTATTCGTGAACTCAAACCAACTACAATTTCAATGCAACTTGCTGATAGATTAATTTGATACCCTACTAGTATAGTTGAGGACCTATTAATAAAAGTTGGTAAGCTTATAATTCCAGCTGACTTTGTTGTGCTTAAGATGGATTTTGATATGTAGGTTCCTATAATTTTAGAAAGACCATTCTTAGCCACTAGTAGGGCATTGATTAACAACCTAGATGATAAGTTGACCTTGAGAGTTGGTAATGAGGAAGAGGTGTTTAACATTTTTAAGGTTTTATAGGGACCCTTTTTCGATGAAGTCACCTACAGGGTAGATGTAATTGATTCTTTTACACTTGGATCTATTCCTAAATTAATATATGATGATGCTTTAGAGACATGCCTAGCTTTAGGAATAGATGAGAATGAATTGGATGATGAGTTAGTGGACTATACATATAGATTTCAAGATAATGGTTTTAGGTATAAACCTTAAATTGAAGAATTGGGCCCTTCTAAACCTAATTTGTTACCTTCCATATTAAGCCCACCAAAACCTGAATTAAAACAGCTTCCAATTCATTTGAGGTATTCGTTCTTAGGAGAATCAAATACGTATCCAATTATTATTTCTTCTTTTTTGAATTCCTCTCAAGAAGAGAAATTATTAAAGGTGCTACATGAACATAAATCGGTTATTGCATAGAATATTGCTGACATATAGGGAAATAGCCCTTCTGTTTGTGTTTATAGGATTTTAATGGAGGAAAACCACAAACTTAGTGTGGAAAATTATAGGAGACTGATGGACTTAAATGAATTAGATGAATTTCACCTAGATGCTTTGGAGAATGCTGGAATATACAAGGAGAGAACTAAGGCTTTCCATCACAAGCACATCTATTGGGGAGAATTCAAACTTGGTCAATAGATTTTGCTATTTAACTCTCGTTTCAAATCTTTTCCAGGGAAATTGCAGTCAAGATGGTCTAGACCTTTCATGGTGACCAAAGTATACCCACATGGAGCCGTGGAGATTGGAAGGGATGAACAAAAGCCCTTTATGGTCAATGGGTAACGAATCAAGCACTATTTTGAGGGAGAGATGGTTGGATATATTTCCACCATCACATTCCAAAATTAATATCATAGTGGCCTAGTCTAGCTGAGGACATTAAATTTAGCGCTTGTTGGGAGGCAACCTAATGTTTCTAACTCTTTTTGTTATTTTATTAATTTCACTTTTCTTTATATCTTGTTATTCTAGTTTACTGTGTGTTGCATAGGGTTAGTGTTTATGAGACATCCCAATGACACCTCCTATTAGCATGAGGAATAGCTTAATCACGATTCATCGATCCTAGAGGTAAGTCCTATGTTAAGTGTGGGGGATGTAAGTTGCAATGTCTATTTGTTTCATTTAATACTTTTATACTACTTTCATTCAACCATAGGATCCTAGGATTACATTTGAATTTTCAGTTTCATGCATTTAGCTTCGCACTTTATGTTAATCTAACCCTATGTTTTATTTTGTTTCTTTTACTTTGGACAATTGTAAGGATAACTTTAGGGCTCTTTTGTTCTATCTCCTTAATGTTGTCATGTATAGCTTGATGGGAGATAGGAATCTAAGTTGCAGAATTTGGTTTCGTAACAATGCAATCTGCTATTTCAGGGGGTTTCTTTACCCTTACTCTTTATTCCGTTCTTTGCATTATTCTTTCTATTTTATCTTACCCAATATTGAGGACAATGTTGATTCTAAGTGTGGGGGAGGATAAATTGATGGTTTTGCATGCATTATTTTGCATTTAATTATCTTATAATTTCCATTATATATATATATATGTATATATATATATATATATATATTAACCTTTGTTTTGTGTAGTTTTGCATTAATTAATTATCCATATTTTCATTATGCAAGTTTGCAGTTTGCATACTTATACATCTTTCACATTCTAATTGTCATTATAATCCAATTTAATGAGTTAATTGTCTTATAGGTACGATTGATCTTAAATAAGATACATAATATGATTAAATTGATTACATACCTTGTCATAATTGGATGCTATAATGTTAAATTTATTGAATGAGCACGCTATTGAATGAGTAAATATCACCGAGTGAGCTATTTTGAGCCTAAAGGATTGCTGACCTATGCATCGTAATGCTAGTCAAAATAAAATAACTAGACTACTACTGTAGCAGTAGTGAGTCTAGGTCGATCCCACAGGGAGTGTTTGGTTAGCTTATGAAATGAAATTAATCGATGTTTAGGAAAAATTGGGGGGTTTTGAATTTTAAAATAAGAAAATAAAATGAATCTAACTATTAAAAATAATGTAAAGAAAATATACGAAAAAATGGTAAAATTGGGGAATTCGGTAGGGATCCAGTTCTTTGGTTCAATCTCGGCCTACATGCTAATTATGCATATTTTATTGATTTGTTATTCTTAAACCTTTTCTAGAAACTATTAATAGTGGGTTAATAATTAACCCGAGTTTTCCCTTAGGTTTTGTTTAATCAAGATATGACCGTTGATTAAACCTAACCACCAAATAACCCAGCATACGATCTCTAGATTTAATTAGGCAGCAGCATTATGAATTAGGAAAGCCGATTAATCTAGGCAACAACCATATACGATGCATATTTAACCTAGGTTATTTTATCCCTAATGATGATGAATCATTAGTCGCTACACATGAATTTCAACAGAACAATTACAGATTGTATCGAAATTCTAGCAATGGGTATGCAATCAAACGATTTAATGAATGCATTAAAATCATCATCATTTAATACCCAATCCAATAAACATAAGATAACATAATCAATTTCTAATGAGAGAAAGAAAACAACAAAAACTGAAAAATACACTTAACCTGGGTTATCAGCTTCGATTTCATCTCTGAACTAGTGTCGGGATATTACTCCTCCATAAGTCTCTTCAGGAAGAATGTTTCAATCCACATTAATAGCCCAACCGAAACCCCCTTCAAAACCTCAATCATGTCAAGATTTTGCTCACTTCTATTCACTCACTATTCACGACACTATTTCATGATGTGACAAATAAAGATATATGTCTCAAGTTACTGTTCATATCTCCATTCTTCTCTTCTTTGCCGCCACTCTTCTTCTCTATTTCCATTTGCCACACCACTCTCTTCTATTTCTCTCCACTGTGTATTTGATGGGACAAATAAAGTCTCATGTCCCAAACTACTGTACACGTCACTTCCTTTTATTTCTACCGCCGCAGCTCTCCTCTCACTGTTCCTTTGATGGGATGAATTAACACACCTCTTGCCAGCTACTGTTCATCTCACTTTAAGACCTACCACCCTCTCTTTGTCTCATGGACAACATCTGCATTTAACACAAATGCTGCCTGCGTTATACATAGAAGACCTACGTTTTATTTTGGTTCTTGCACTTCCGTTTTACTCTTGACTTTTGTGTCATTTTATTCTTGCTTCTACTCCTCTCTCCCACGTCTTTTTGCTTGCATGAAACTTATGCTGCTTGCATTTAATTCACTCTGTCATTTAGATCATAGACTGCTGCATACTTCATCTTTAATCTTCTTTGTATTTTCAACATATGTCCTATTTTTCTTGGCATTAATTACTTGCTCCAATATTTATTATTCCTGCTCCATGAAGATAAGTAAAAATTAATTTTCAAAAAATAGCCAAAATATATAGCTTTCGACTTACTTTAATTTCTTTGTTTCCAAATTGTCCCTAAAATCATAAATGAATTAAAGTAAATATCTTAAGCCATTTTATGTCATTAATCGCTAAGTGTAAAGGATTAATATATCAACAATTAAATACATATCAATTGCACCCAATCCTATTTTTCTTGTGAGTGATATAATTTTCTCTTCTATGTATGTTTACTTCTAGAACTTGTATTGCATCTTTTCGAGGTTACATAATCATTCTATGGTATGTTCATGAAAGTGATAAAAGACACTAGGATTGAGCTTGAGCCAAATAGCCAACCCTTTTTAATATATCAATCCCCAGTGAACCCTTTGTGCCTATTGATTGAATTTGAGCCTTTTTCTTTGTAAACATATTCCAAAGAACCTTGAACCAAGAAAAAAAATTTGCCCTTGTTCGATGGTTAGTAGAGCTATAAATGTTGTGCATTCAATATTCTTATTGATAGGCATACAAAGGAAGAAGTGTGGGGGTGTTTTCTACAGAAATTGAAGGAGC
>JANQAP020000163.1:956221-982533 GCA_026874005.2 Erythroxylum coriaceum
TTTGGATATGGGTAGTAAATTGTAAAAACCGATGGATATGGATATGAATATGGGTTGAGTCATAAAAAATAGATATGAATATGGGTTAAGTAATACTCGAACCGAACCCTACCTATTGCCATCCTTGGATGGGAATTTTGGATCTCTTAAGAATCAAATCAAAGTTTAACTCTTTGTTTTATTACAAGTAGAGCATATCTTTTCTTAGGCTATAGTACCACTGATGGATTGTCAACATGCAATAGCATCCGATAAAATTTGAGTATATTCCATTACTGCTATAATAAACAATCATCAATCAAGTGCACCACCTATACTTTGTAAGCTATAAAATCTATTAGAATTTGCAACTAAACTAAAACTAAATGTCAGTTGGGTTTGATTTAGTTATGGAGTTGGGCCGGGTTCGTTTAATAGAATACTACTTTTCTAATGGAATCCCCCAAAAGCCTTACGCATAAGTTAAAAGCAATAGGCGATAGGCCGAGTTTGTTGCTTATTGGCTTATGTCTACACAAATTACTAATTGGATGTCTTGGTCACTCTGATAGCTTTGTTAAATATGTGATTTTTACCTATCAGTTTCTAAAGTCATTTGAATATTGGTAAAATACTGATTAAGCTATTGATCACTTCGATAAAAGTTGCTCTTTCTAACTGTACAATAATGTTGCTCACTTTTTATCTAGTTGGAATGCTGCAGCCTGGCATTCATTGACAAGAGGCTCTCGTAAGAGGTCAGCGGAGATGCTCTTGGAGAGGTGTTCATTTTATTATAATGTCCAATAAGTCAAGCACTCCATTGGTTTTCACCTGCTGATTGTTTACTCCAATACTCCACAAGAATTCAAGGGCTATGTTTTTAAGATTATGGGAGGTTGTTGCTAGTGAAAGTAATAATAATAATTAAAATAGAACGACTTATCTGAAATGCAAGGAGTTGTGAAAAATCACTGCCCTAAGTCAGAAATTCTCCCTCTACGGTGCAGCAGGACAATGGAATCCGATTTCAGGGTTAACGTCTTTTTCACGAGCTTCGGTGTACTCCAAAAGATGGAATAAGAATTGTCTCCGAAATTAAAGGAAGGTAGATAAATGCATAATTTGTGCATAAGACAAAATACGCGTATAAGGTGTTTGTATGTAGAGGAAAATGCTTGAGTTGGGCGGAACAAATAAAGATGCATAAGAGAAGAAAAACAGAGAAAATGAGCAGTGTTCAACGGTCTCTTTTTGAGCAGATGCATAACTCATATATATAACAGAAACAATGTATACGTTAGCAATAGGAGAAATGAACGTTGGAGCATAATAATGGCTAAACATTATAACTGTTAAAGGATAATAATGAGGTTGACAACCGTAGGGTCCAAGTTATGGACCAATAACACCAATAATCCCCCACTTGGTCCAAAACTTAAGAAACAAACTATAACAACTTAGAAGAAAAATAGGTGAACAACCAGGTGAACTAAGTCTTGAACCTGTTGTCTAAGAAAATCGAAGACAGAACTTGCTAGAGAATTAACAGCCTTAAAATGCCTTGGTCTCATGATCGCTTTAGAGAGATAGCTCAAATACTCTCATAGGAGGGTGGCTAGCCCCCTACAATCACGTAGGAGAGTCCATCAAGTGTGTACTACTCACACCACCTAAACTTGGGCTATGGAACTCATTAAGAATTATACAATCCAACCCATCAAACGCAGTAAAGTCATGCAATTCAACAACTGAATATATCTCAAGTACAAGTAAGTAGTCACCACATAACTTAGTTTGACCCATTAAACGTGGTTTCCCAAGTCGGGTGTTCATCATGAGGTTACTACACAATTGGGCTCAACCTTATCCCTTTAGCATGCTCTGAAACTAGTTTTCTATTTAAGGCTTTTGTAAACGGATCCGCTAAATTTCTCTCCAACTTGACATAGTCTAGAGAAATTACACCATGTCTAATTAAAGTACAAATAATTTTATGTCTCAATCTGATATGTCTACTTTTGCCATTATAGGCCTTGTTTTTGACAACATGAATGATAGCCTGTGAATCACAATGAAGAAAAATAGAAGGAATTGGTTTTTCCCAAAGCGAGATATCTACTAAGAGATTCCTTAGCCACTCAGTTTCCTATCTTGCCAACTCCAAAGCCATAAACTCATCCTCCTTTGTTGATCTCTCAATACATGTTTGCTTGGATGATTTCCAAGACACTACAACTCCAGCCAAGGTAAAAATATAACCGCCAGTAGAGTGTGTATCATCACTCTCTGTAACCCAGTTAGCATCAAAATACTCCTCCAATATAGGAGGATGACCACTAAAAGATAATCTATAATGCATAGTACCTTTCAAATACCTCAACAAACAAATCAATGCATTCCAATGCTCTTAATTAAGATTATGAGCATACCTACTAAGTCTACTCACGCAGTATGCAATATTAAGACAAGAATAGTTAATTAAGAACATCACACTGCCAAGAATTTTAGCATACTCAACTTGGTTTACACTGTCACCAATATTTTTCTTTAAAGCAACACTAGCATCTTAGGGAGTTTTGACTGGATCAACATCATAGTAACCGAACTTCTTCAAAATTTTTTCAACATAATGAGTTTGATTCAACCTAAAACCAGAGTTAGTTATATCAACTTTGATTCCCAAAATAAAGTCCATAGGTCCAAGATCTTTCATATCAAAAGAAGACTTTAGCAAACTCTTACTAGTATCAATAGCAGATAATCTAGGACCAAAAATAAGCAAATCATACACATAAAGAGATATGATTACACAACCATTGGCATCAGATTTCACATAAATGTAAGAATCAACATCACAAGAGGTGAAACCATATTTAAAAATCTCACTTTCAACTTTTTCATGTCACAATTTGGGAGCTTGTTTAAGTCCATACAAAGACTTAACCAACTTATACATCTTTTGCTATTGACCAAGCACTCTAAACCCCTCAAGTTGGACCATATAAATTTCCTCATCTAGATCACCAGTCAAGATGTCTTAACAACCATTTGGTGCACATGAAGCTTAAATACCGAGGCAATAGCAAATAACATCCTTATAGATGCAATTTTAATAATAGGAGAGTAAGTATAAAAAAAGTCCAATCCTTCTTTTTGTTTAAAGCCTTTAATCACAAGTCTTTCCTTAAACCTCTTAATGGTTCCTTCAAGTCTCAATTTCTTTTTGAAAATCCACTTACACTCCAAAGGCTTACACCATCGAGATAGATCAACTAAAACCCAAGTTTTATTAGACATGATTGACTCTAATTCATCATTTATGGCTTCCTTCCAAAACGTAGCATCCACAGATCTCATTGCTTCCTCATAAGTTTTGGGATCTTTCTCAATAATATAAGTTACCACAAAAACATCATCTATCTCCTCAGGTTTTGTCACCATAAAGGAAGTAATAAAGTCATAACCAAAACTAGTGGGTACTCTAGCTCTTTTGTTTCTTCTTAGTTCAACAATGTTCTCTTCCTCTATGTCATCATTGGTAGAAGAATTAGGGACAAATTCTCTAGGGACTTGCACAGTCACTTTCATAAGAAATATATTTTCGGAGAACACTGCATCTCTTGACTCCATAATTGATCCGTAGGTGCTAGACCCCATTCCTTAACTATAAATCTATAGACAACACTATTAGAGGCGTATCCCACAAAATTTGAATCAACAGTCTTAGGCCCAATTTTCTTTCTCTTATGTTCTGGTAGAGCAACCTTAGCAAGACACCCTCATGCTTTCAAAAAATGCAAATTAGGTGGATAACCTTTCCAAATTTCATAGGGATTTGATCTAGTTTCTTAAAAGGAATTATGTCTAGAACATAACAAGTTGAAAGAATAGCTTCCCCTCACATAAAACCAGGTAATCCTGAGGAAATCAACATTGCATTCATCATGTCCTTGAGGGTTCGATTTTTTCTCTCTACTACTCCATTTGACATCATGTCCTTGAGGGTTCAGGAGTATAAGGGGCTGAAAGCTCATGAATAATACCAACTTTTTCACAAAAATTAGTAAGAAAATCAGTACTATACTCACCACCTCGATCAGACCTTAATCTCTTAATTTTCCTTTCCAATTGATTCTCAACCTCAGCTTTGTATTTCATAAACATTTTCTCTACATCACTTTTATTTTTCAATAAGTAAATCTTAGTAAATCTAGGACAATCATCCACAAAGGTAACATAATATCTCATGCCTCCTTTACTCATACAATTCTTAAAATCACCCAAGTCTGTGTGAACTAAGTTTAACAATTGTGACTCTCTCTCAGTCACTGATTTAAAAGGTTTCTTAGAGTGTTTAGCCTCAACAAAAATTTGACATTTTTCTATTTCATTAGTGATTTGGTTAGGTAACAAGTTTAAGCTTTGCATCCTCTTAATTGACCCACATTCACATACTCAAGTTTAGAGTGCTATAGGTCTAAAGACTCAACAATATAAGTAGAAGAAGTAGATGCATTCATTGCAACATCAAGTATAAATAAGCCTCCATTACAAAACCCTTTTCCAACAAAGTTCCCATTCTTAGTTAAAGCTAGCTTATCAGAATCAAAGGTCAGTTTAACTCCGACTTTGTTAAACAATGCACCAAAAATCAAGTTTCTTCGTACATCAGGAACAAATAAAACATTTTCTAATGCCAACACTTTTCCAGAAGTGAGTTTAAGAGTGAACTTCCCAACTCCTTAAACAAGAACTTTGCTAGAGTTACCCATGTATACGAATTCACCATTAGCATCATCATTTAAATCCTTGATTAGGTCCTTGTTAGTGCAGATGTGACTTGTAGCTCCTGTGTAATCGATCCACTCGACCAAACTTCCAGCAAGGTTGACTTCGGACACCATAGCAATAATGACCTCCTCGTCATTACCAGCTTCAACTATATTAGCTTGAGGCTTACCAAAACTCTTTTGGTCACCCCGTTGGTAACTTGTCTAGTTTCCTTTCTCGAACTTTCACTATTTTTGTCCTTGGCCTTTCTTGTCATAGTTGATTCTAGCTTAACAATTGGCAGCAGGATGGCCTGACTTGTGACACCACCAACAGTCACCATTAATCCTTTTACGGTTAAACTAACCCTGTTTGTTGTTGAAAGGCCTGTTTTGTCTATCATTCTTCTTGAAGTTATTAGCATTTCTATGTTCTACCACATGAGCCTTAACAGTAGGGACAAGGGTGAGTGTTTTGGTCTTATCTTGTACACGGTTGACATCCTCAATCTTTATATGTCCTATCAACTTCTAAAGCTTCATGCTTTTCTTCTTATGTCTTAACTGGTTTTTGTACTCATTCCATAAGGCAGGTAGTTTCTCAATAAGGGCGTTAGCTTGAAACAACTCACACATATTCACACCCTCAGCAAGGATTTCAGTAACTAGATTTTTATACTCATGTTGTTGGTCTATAATAGGCTTATCATCAACAACAGTAAATTTTAACCACCTAGCAATAACATATTTTTTAGTACCGGCATCATCCATCCCATATTTCACTTTTAAAGCATCCCAAATTTTCTTAGCAGTTTTGTACTTGCAGTAGATATCAAACAAAGGGTTGATTATATGGTTGAGTAACACTCCACTAATGGTACAGTTATCCTTGGTAGTCTTAGGGTTAGTTTTATCACTAGGAATCTTTTGAAACAGTACATAATCCATTTCGTATTGTTGAAAGTAAAACAAAATTTTCTCAGACCATCGTTTAAAATTTCTCCCATCTAGAGGCTCTAATCTAGTTAGATCAGGTAAATTTTAGCTGCTACGGTGATAGGGGTTGAACCTATATAGGGAACAGTAAGTGCAGGACCTACGTTGATTTCATTTATAGACGATATATTAAATCCAAAAGTAGAAATGTCTCACACGAAATAATCAAATAATACGAAAAAAACAACACCGTATTCCGACTTTAACCAAATTAAATACACAGCAACAAAATCGCAGTAATTTCCAACAAATGATAGCAACATAATAATTTTCCAACTTAGATTGTTAATGAAAGTAGCAATAATAATTAAAATGGAACGACTTATCTGAAATGTAAGGCGTCGTGAAAAATCACTGCCCTAAGTCAGAAATTCCTCCTCTACGATGCAGCAGGACAATAGGATCTAACCTTAAGGTTAACACCTTTTCCACTAGCTTCAGTGCACTCCAAAGGGTGGAATAGGAACTGTCTCTGAAATTAAAGGAAGGTAGATAAATGCAGAATTTGTGCGTAAGACAAAATACATGTGTAAGGTGTTTGTATGTAAAGGAAAATGCTTGAGTTGGATGGAGCAAATAAAGACGCGTGAGAGAAGAAAAAAAAGAGAAAATGAGCAGTATTCAACAGTCTCTTTTTGAGTAGATATATGACTCCTATATATAACAGAAACAATGTATACGTTGGCAAGAGGAGAAATGAATATTGGAGCGTAATAGTGGTTAAACATTATAACGTTAAAGGATAATAATGAGCTTGACAACCGTAGGTCCAAGTTATGGACCAATAACACCAACAGTTATGACAAGTAAGGATTCCCCATGAAGCAGGGAGTGTTAACCCCTGGCCATATACGCCTCTTACTTCAGCAAGGTAAGTTTAACATTTTTCTATTGATATCCATAAAAGTTATCATAGTTTATAAATGTTAATTGGAAGCAAAGTTTAAAAATTTTCTATTACTAGCCATAAAATTTATCATAGTTTATATTGTTAAATCCAAAGCTTTTTTCTTGATAAGAAAAGACTTATTTTCCTTTTTATTTTGCACAGGAACCCCTTGCTTTTATGGTATGGAAGACGTAATGGAAAGCATAGAAGGAAGTCTGATCGTTGATGTATTGTCAGCCCAGACATTTCTATTTTGAACTTGGCAATTATGAAAAAGAGTGAAAATGATCTGCCTAGATTGACTGACACAGAGAAGCTAAGAATGAGAGGTCCTAAAAGAGCATCCAAGATCCACAAACTCTTCAATCTCTTGAAGGAGGATGATGTTCGGAAATATGTAACACCTACCGAAGGTCATTCACAACTAAATCAGGTACCATTTCAATTTATACTGGCCATAATCATTTTTCTGTAAACTGAGAACAATTGTAGGGATAAAGGCTAGTACTAGTTATTGTGATAATGTTAAAACATGTTTATATTTTTTATACAATATTGATAATCTTTTGCTTAGGGTTTTTATTTGTAGGGAAGAAGGTTAGTAAAGCTCATAAAATTCAGCGGTTGGTGACTTCTTTGACCCTGCAAAGGAAGCGAGCAAGAATAGTTAATAAAAAGAAGAGAATTGCCAAGGCCAAGGCAGAGGCCGCTGAGTACCAGAAGCTCCTTGTAACAAGATTGAAGGAGCAGAGACAGTGTTGCAGTCAGAGCTTAGTCAAGAAAAGGTCCAGGCTCTGCTGCTTCTAAACCCTCTGTTGCAGCTTAGGTCAATGATAATCTCTATCCAATTGAATTTTGTAGCAAGTTGTATTTGATGGCATTGTGTTAAAAAGTATATTGAGATGAGCATTTTCATTGTTTACCTTGGCCCCGAGTTTGTCTTTATGTCTCTCATGAAGCGCTGGGTTATTGAGCTAAATGCCAACAATACTTTGGGAAGAGAATCTTTGTTGCATGTTATCCAAATTCGTAAATTGAGGAGTAACTTTGGGAATCACTTGGATTTATGCATTATGGATTTTTAATTGTAGTTTTCTTACACTATGACTTAATATATTGGAATTAGATTGTGATCCTAATGCCATGTTTGATTGGGGGGTTTATAATCGAATAGAATAAAATGTAATATTATTTCATCGTTTGAGATGAGGTTTTATAATGGAATGAGATGGAATAAGAGGGTTTCATATTACATCTCATTCCATCCTAAATAGTAAAAATAAAAAACTTTTGATACGAGGAGTTTAGGATGGAATGTAAAATGATAAGTAACTTTATACTATATTACATTATAAACCCTTCACCCACACAACATTTCACTATATTATATTATGAACCATTCCATCCCTCCCAAACAATAATTTTCTAATATTACATCCATTAACGTTTCATTTCATTATAAACCATTCCATTCCATTCTATTCTATTAAAAACTTTAATTCAAACCATATATAGCCTAAGGACAAACCACGTTAACTAGACCCTAGTCCCTCGTTCGACCCAGAAAAGTTCCTCAAAAGACCAAATATAGATGACGTAGGAAGAGTGACGAAATAATACCTTAACGCTATGATAATATCCTAGCCATCATCCCCTAGACAAGGATGCGCACATGATTAATAATGTTTAAGTGGGTGTAACTCTTTTTGTAAATCATATTTTAAATTGAATATTCCAAATTTATTGTATATAGGTTGAACCCTTTTAAGTCTGGTAAGATATTATAAGTAATATTTTAATAAATAAAACTAAAAATAATAAATGAATGATTAATTAATTTTTATGTTAATGTAGATAGATTCAATCTATATGGCACTTCATGTCAATAAATAATAATTAAAGTTAACCCAATTGACCTTTATTTTTATTTATAATAAATTAAAAATGTCATTTAATTAATATATTTTATACTTTTTGTTAGTATTGTAAATTAAATAAACTTCTAATGTGTTAATATAATTCACCTTTATATTTTTGTATAGCTTTTATCTCCATGTTGCTAATTAGTATTAACCTGGAATTCGAGTATGTGAAGGAGGAATTATCCTACAATTTGCACTTGACTTCTTATTAGCGATGTAAGTGAGTTTAGAAAAACTTGGAAGATGAAATTCTAAACTACCGAAGTACCAAAATATGTGGGAAAGAGAGATGGATTGATTTAAGCAAAAAGAAAAATGCAAGCTACAAAGGAAAATTGGAATAAAAATGAATACATAACGTAAAGAGGGCTGTAAAAATAGTAGTAAAGTGTGTTTGGAGTTTTTTTCCTTTTAAAGATTGTCTATAAATTATGTTTTTGTATACAGTGTCTGTCCTCTTTATTGTCCGAGTGTTGATGAATTTATAATCCTCTCATCCTTAACCAATTTTTGCTATAATTGCCCACTTTCTTACATTTTAGCTAACCACATAATACTATCTCCTTAACTTTTGTATCCTAGAATTCAATCTAAAGTAACTTTTAGCCTATTTAGCTATATTTTTGTTAACTACATCCCACCATTTGATTGAATGACTTTTTAGGCTAAATGGGCTAATTTATTTTACACTATTAAAAAATGACTCCCCCTAACCCTCAATATGTATAACAAACCAAACATATGGTATAGAAATTATCGTAATCATTTATAAGTTGGACTATGAATTCCATTCTAATAGTTTTACATATTCCTTATTTATTTTTTGAGTTGGCTAAGTAATATTACCCTTGAGGATTCTCCTAAATCCTGAATAATCTTTTACATATAAGAAATGTTAGATCCAATGATTATATTAATATCTTTCAAATTTGAAATCCTAGGCTGTTACCTTAAGATTTGACCCTTTTTCATTATAAAATGTCCTCATTACTTCTTCACTTTCCATTTAAGCTCTTAAAAATTTTATATCCTCTTTTTTTACTTTAACATTTTCTTCTTATAACTTTTATGATCATGGCTTCTTCCCACCATATTTCATCCTCCTCTTTAACAAACTCTAGTAAACTTAATGCCACCGATGTATGTCATTGATTTTGGTACTTACCTAGAAAATCCCTTTGATTTCTTATAACTTTACTTCTTTTTGTTAACTATTAAGCTTGAAGTAGTTTCTATTCCATCTGAGCTTTTCTGTAATTCATAAAGACTAGGTAAAGAGTTCTTAAACTCTTAATTTTCTTTTTAAACCATTAACTCTTGACATTTGAATTTTTATTTTAGCATTGTAGAAGGCTTTCTTCATTTCGACCACAAAAACGATGTAGGACTCCTCCATCTATTAATTCCTTTCACCCATCACTCCTCTATTTGGAAGTCAAAATTTTCTTTAGAATTCACTTTGTTTCAGGCTCCCAAACCCTTAAAACCATAGCCTAAAAATGTATATCAATAGGCTAAATGGGTAGATAGTTTATATAAGTCGTATCATTCAGTTTGGAAGAGATAGGGCCTTATGTAGCTAATAGCCTGATTGATATATTTTTCCATACCAATATTAAAATTTACCGCAAGTATACAAAGTAGCTGTAGCTAGCACAGATAAGTACAGATGGATCCTATGAAGACTGTAAATACTAGTAATAAACCTTTTTCCATTATCCAGCCTAGAAATTTGATTTTGACTTTGAATTGAAAATGAAGCTAAGCAAATAAACTAAATTAAGATTAAACAATTATTAGCTCAAGACAAGTAAAATACGAAGAAAATTTAATATAATCCAGAGAATTTATGTCGGCCTATCTCTAGATTTACATGCAACTCCTTTCAATTATGATATATCTATTCATACAAGGGGATTTATCAATCTCAATCATATGGACATATTAGAACAAGAGTAAAACACATAATTGAATTGCAATAAATCATCAATATAATTGCTTTGAATAAAAGATTAAAGCATATTGTTATCTTAAACTAGGGTTCATCACACTTAGACACTAAAAACATTTAGTTAATAATCATAAAAAATGAAATCAAAGATAAACATGAAGAAAAACTAATAGAAAGTAATTCTAAATCTCCTTTTTTTCTTCTATTGAATCTTCTTGCAAGTTTGGACTTGATCTAGCTATCTACTAGATCTCTTGATGTATTATTTGTGCTTTCCTCGTCCTTTGATCATAATCGTCACCTCTTTATGTGTCTTACGTCTCAAAAATGCTGCAAAACTTGGCTCTCCTTTATTTACCTCTTCTCGCATCCTATTATAATAAAATTTAGGATTTCTGGGATACACGCAGTCACTTACATGGGCATGTGAGAGACTTGTATAATAAAAAACATCTGAATTCACGATTTCACACGGGTATAGAGATTTACATGGGAAACATACACTACCATATATATCAAGATACATTGGTTTGTAACTCCACATGACCAAAAATCAATTTCTTCAATCTTCACATATTTATAGAGACTTATAGCGTCTTTATACACAGTTATGTAGGTCCTTAATTGCTATAAATCTTCATCCCATGCTATGATTTCATCCGAATTCTTCTTTTTTTTATGTCTATGAAGGTAATTATGACCTATAAATGCACTTAGAGCAAGTTAAGTACCAAATATAAAATAAAATTATAAAATGTCAAGCAAAACATGTTAAATATGGGTGCATAATTATGGTCAAATATGCATCTATCATAGCCCTTCTTAGGAATTCAATAGAGTATCAACCCAACCTTATGTGTACGATTATAAAATTATGGATTTATTCATGCAACTCCTTTATAATCCCTTTTGGTCATATTTCTATTTATTGAAATATGTTTTCTTTTTAACTAGGTTGCTTGTAATCGGGGAAAATTTTGTTTACTTAACTAAAGAGACTCTTAGTTTAAACTCTGGTACATTTAAATGTTCATCTTATTTTGGGTTGATAAAAATTTATGCTTCTTTAAGAAAACATGTTTTTAAAGAAGAACATGTCAAATTTATTTGGGTTCTGATAAAACGATTTATCTTTTGTCCTATTAGTAAAAAAACCAATTTGGATTTCCTTCATTTTTGTAAAATGGTGGCTTATGTTTTTTTTTTTTGAAAAAAGCAGTGGCTTATGTTAGGTTCTTTTCTTTAGGCTTTGTTTTCTTATGTTTTTTTATAGGAATTTAAAGATATGCCTCTTTAGTCTCCTTTTGCAACGACTTGATCTCTGTGTGTGGTTTGTTGAACTTCAAACTTTTTTCCTGTTTCTCTCAACTTAGGGGAAAAGAAGGTCTTCCTTCTTCTAACCCTAGATTTGCTATTCTTTTTGGTCTTCATCTATTCACCAGTTTCTATAGTAAATATCTTAAGGACATCTGTAATACTCTGCTTTCTCTAAAGTCTAGGTCTATGAATCAGTTAAATCCTTTTGAAATCTAAGTCTATAGATCAGTTGAATCCTTTTGAAGACTTCTCTGGAAGGCCTTATTGGTTAAGAATTTTCAAGACTTTTGAATCCTTTTGCTTAACCATTTACTAGAAACTTTTCTCATCTATACAAATCTTAGAGTTTTGAAATATAGCTCCTTTACCTTTGGAGTATGCAACTTAACCTTTCTCTAGGAATTCCTTTAGCTATATATTTTTTGGACTACCTAATAGGAGTTTCTTTCGAGGTGAATGCTATTAACAATAAATTTCCTCGAAATTTATGCAGAAGCTTACCACTCATGGTGGTTAAAAAGCTTTCAGAGTTTAGTACCTCGTCTCAATTTTGTAATTCTTATGGGTATTCCCTTTAATCTGCATATTTTGGCTCCTTAAAATTTTCCTAACTTCAATTATTACATATTTTGAAATCTTGAATGCTAAGAGCAAAGAAGAGAGCCAAACTTCCTCTTAGAAAGAAATATCTCCAAATCCTCTCCCTAAAAGAAAACTCAAGGTGAAGTCTCCAGCAACTTCTTGTTCTAAGAAAGCTAAGACTACAGTCTCTAAAGGTTCTGTTACGAAGTGCACTCGTTCCTCCTCTAAATTTCTCAAAGAAACTGTAATCACCAAGCCTGTAACTGAAGATACTATTCCTTTATAAGGGACTTCCTCTACACTTGAAAATGTTGTTGAGGAAGTTAACGATGATATGAAACTCCTTTTTATTGCTTTTAGTTTTCTTTTCACTATGAATTTCCACTATTTTTCCTCGTTTTTTGCATATGACACAATGTCAGACTTCCATGCTCCTTCTTTTCCTCTAGAACTAGAGTTTGCAAAAACCAAGGCTTCCCTTGATCTGAAGGTCACTAAGGTTGCTTAGTTGGGGGTATAAAAAGAATTCCTTACACATTGATATGCTAGCTTGCTAACAAATTCTTTTATTTCTTGTAAACAAAAGATGTTTGGTCCACAGTGACGACTTCAGAAGAATTCTTTGACATGAGTTTCCTAGATCTCTCTCTTAACCTTCCTTTCAGTACCGTATCAATAATCAACTTTAAAGAACTATCAAGAGTCAATGGTCATTGAGACTCGCTATGCAGTAGGAGTTGCAATTCATGACTAAAATTTAGCATAGTTCTTTTTTGTCTATACTATCATATGTTGGTTTTATAACTCAACCATCTTCTAATGAGGGACTTCTTAATAAAGCTAAAAATTTCTTCGCTTCCTTTGAAAAATCTTGCCACTATTAGGTCTTGTACTTTAAAAAATTGAGCCTTTTATTTCAATGTTGAATGGACTATAAAGCAAAGGAGACTAAAGGCAAGATTTTCTAGAAAAAAATTCAAGAGCTAAAAAATGAATTTGATTCTTTAGAAAATGAGGCTGTTGAGCATGAACAAGCTATCAAGTTGATTAGAGAAAAACAAGAAGCCCTTAAACAAGATGGACAGAGGTTTAATCAGGAGTTTTATGAAATCAAACAGAGAGTTGTGAAATTAGGGAAGTCATTAGTGTTGCAAAAAGACAAAGTTAGCTTTTGGAAATGATAAGTCTATCAAGCTTAAGGAAGATCAGGTGTTATGTATTAACTAACTGGGTGAAATTCAGTCCTTTGACTTAGACCAACTATGAACTTCCATATTTTGTTAACTTTTGGGTAGTTTCAAATGGATCTTTGGACTTTTATTTCTGAATGTTAATCTTGAACTAATATTATTTTATTTTAAGAACTCACTCTCGTTCCTTTATCCTCATCCTTAAAAAAAAGGTATGTATATAAGGTTTTAAATACTTTATATTGATAACATGCCTATGGGATTCACTTTTTAAACTAGATAACCTATAGGCATTACCACTAAAAACTCTATGAATTCTAAATGGCCCTTTCCAATTTGGAGACTTAATCCATTCTCTGTCTTTTATCCTAAGTGGTAGGATTAACTTCCACACTAGATCCCTTTCCTAGAATTCTTGCTTGTGAATTCTTTTATCTTTGAAATTTGCCACATTTTTCTTTTGAATAATCATATTATTTAAAAGCCAAATATCGCACTTTATTTAAGTCCCCTAATTCCATTAACATCCCTTCTAAAAACTTAGAAGTTTCTAAAGTAATTTTTTGGCTACTCTCAAGGATTGAACTACTACTTCAATAGGAAGAATGACATTGTGTCTATAAGTTAAGGTAAAAGGGTTAAGTCTTGTAGTGGTACACTTAGAAGTATAATATACTTATAATGTTTTAGATAGAATCCTGTGCCATTCTCTAAGATTCTCCTCTAACATTTTCTACAAAATCTTAATAATTATTTTATTTGATGCTTTGGCTTGACCATTAGCCTGAGCATAATACGGAACCAAATCTCTAACTTCATAGCCTATAAACATGGTTCCTAGATCACTTTTTATCAATTAAGGGATTCGAAGTTGATGAATTATTTGTTTCTTGATGGATTTAAATACATATGTTTGATCAACCTTCTTTAAAGGTTGAGCTACCACTCATTTAGTAAATTCATATGTGGCCAATAAAATAAAACTATGGTATTTTAAGGACGGTGGATATATCTTCCCAATAAGGTCAATGGCCCATCCTCTAAATGCCCATAGTTTAACTATATAATGAAACTCAAGTGCATGAATTTGTTTAATTCTTCCATATTTTGACATTGTTTATAGTCTCTAGCTATGATATACAATCTTTCAAGATGATTGGCCAATAGTATCCTTGTTGATGTATAAGCCATCTCATCTTTATTCAAGATTGATGTGCTCCACATATCCCTTTATGAACTTGTCTCATTACTGTTAATGCCTTAGGCATCCAATATATCTTAAAAGGAGTACATCATTTCCTTAACGAAACATAATTCCTTTAATTAACACAAAATGAAGTGCTCATTGCTCAAGTTTAAAAGGCACTTAAAAAAATTTTTAATTTCCACACTCTAATAATGGACAACTTTGTTATCAATGTTAAAAACTTCTAGTGAAATTTCCCTCTTATAAATAGATGGATGGGACCTTTATTATACCACAATACACTTATAGACTAAATCTTTGGACATTTTCAACTCAAATTCTAGCTGTGAAAGTTCATCTACCTCCTAATTTTCACCTCGCTGAATATATTGAAATTATATATTACTAAAGGGCTCTAGCAATTGGATAGCAACAATATAATAAAGTCATAAAATTAAACTCATTCACTTATATTCCCCTGACACTTGACAAAACACCAGTTACAAATCACCTTTGATTATGACTTTTTTAGCTTTAAGATCAACTGGAAGTTTTAGTCTAATTACTAAGCCTTTGTATTTTGCTTGATTATTAGTCCATGGGAAGTTCATTTTTAAGGAGAGAAGAGTTTTGGTCCAATTTTGCATGATTATGACTACTCCAACACAAGATGACTTCTCTATTCTAGATCCATCAAATTTCAATTCCTATGGCTTCTTTCTCACAATTGTGAACTAAATGTTCCACATCCTCTTGTATCTTAATTGAGGGATGGCTTACTAAAAAGTCGGCTAATGCTTGACCTTTTACAGATTTCTGAGGGTAATATATCAAGTTGAAATATGTAAGAGTCATAAACGATTTCCTAATATTTCCTAAGAGGTTGGCTTATTCAGTATGTATTTCATTAAACCATATAGACTTTATTTTACAATAAGTAATGCCTTAATTTTGAACAAGAAAAATATAATGTCAAGCACAACTTAATGATGGGTAAATACTTATTTTCTATTAGTTTAAGAATTCTATTCAAATAATAAATATCTTGTTTATGGCCAACCTTATTACTCTGAGCCGATAGATATCCAATAGATTCTTCTATACAAGAAATATACAACTTTAACGAAATTTTGTTTCTAGGGGAATTTTTACTAGAGGTTTAGTTAGGTATTCTTTGATACTATTGAAGGCCACATGATGCTTTTCGTCCTAATAGAATTCTTCAACCTATTAAATTTAAAATTTTTTTATTTTACCTACCAAATTAGCAATGAATCTTCTCACGTAGTTTACCTGGCCTAGAAACCTCTAAAGCTCCTTATTCTTAGGTTGTTTCACTTTGAGAATGACTTTTACTTTATTTTTATCTAATTTAATTCCTCTATTATGAATTAAAAACCCTAAGAAGTTCTTTGCTTTCATTTCAGAAACATATTTATGGGATTCAACTTTAATTTGTGCCTTCTCATTCTATGAAAAGCTTCTTACAAATCCAAGATATGATTTGTACTCTTTTTAACTTCACAACAATATCATCTATGTAAACATTATGCCTTATCAAATAATGGAAAATGACATTGATGGCCCTCTGGTAGGTGGCTCTTATATTCTTTAGATTGAAAGGCATTACAACCCACTTAAATGTTCCTATTTCAGCATGGACATCTAAAAGCTATTTTAGAAATATTATTTTTTCTTATAACTAGGAAAACATTCCATAAAAGAGAATAAAGAATGACCAATCATCACATCTATTAAAGCATCTACAATAGACATCATATATAAATCCTTAGGGATAACTGCATTTAAATATCTAAAGTCTGCATAAATTCTTATTTTTTTCATTCTTCTTGAGTACACGTACAATGTTAGCCAACTACTCAGTATATCTAGATGGTCTAATAGAAACTGCCTCATATAATTTTTCAATTTTTTCTTTACTAAGCTTAACTTCTTTATAACACTGTTTAAGCAATTGATGGTGAGGGCAAAATCTGGTTATATTGGAAGTTTGTGTTCTACCAATGTTCTACTCAATCTTAGCATTTTAATATAATCCCAAGTGAAACATTCTTCAAAATCTTTCAAAATTTTTGCTAGTTTTAACTTTATAAGACTTCGCAAAATTCTATTGAATGCCCATATTCACTTCATCTAATGATTCTTGGTTCTAGCTCCCACAATCATCAAACTTCTCAATAGTAGATTGCAACTTTTGGACACCACCATCACTCATTTGTAGTTCCTCTTCTTCTTCAAAAACCATTTTTGTGTTATCATATTTATTTATTTCTTCACAATTCTACAAAATTTATTGCATTCGATATTTGATCACTATGGTTACAGTTAATGCTCTTTCTTTTTGTGAGAATTCACTCATCAAGTTCCTCTATAATAGGAACATTCATTAGCCTAAGAACATGCATGATGGTAGTTATTTTTATAAATATTGCTACCTTTTTTTCATCTTTTCTTTGCCTTTCTTACAATAAGAAGACTTTTAAATTTATACAGGCTTTATATGATCTCTATAGAATTTTGCTTCCATTATATCAACTTTAGTATTGAATGGCTGCAAATTGACCCAAGAAATTTTTACTTCATCTCCTTTCAATAAAAGTAAAAGCTAATGAATAGATTACGGAATGAAATAATTAGAGTTGATCCAATCACTCCCTAATAAGGCTTGTGGTTGGTTTGGTTGTCAAAAACAAAGAAAGCTATTAACAAAGTCTTTCCTCCTATTGTAATATTTATAGGAAGAATTCCCTATGCTTTAATATTTTCAACATTGAATGCAAGAACATATACTTCAGTTGGGATCAAGTTTCATTAACTTTGCCTAAAACTATCATCATTTTAGTCGGTATACTATTTATTACAGACCCTTTATCGACCAAAACTCTTAAAGTTGGTCTTTGTTGAACTAAAGGAGGTTCCAATTAATGTTTTGTTGATAAGAAAACACAATTATTATTAATGTGTTTATTATTTTGATGAAAAGTAAGACAATAAAGCCATAAACTTAAGAAGATAGTAGTAATATTAGAAGAAAATAAAACCATAAACTTAAGAAGATAGTCTAAGAAGTTGATAAAGAAAAGTTAAAGTTTGCCATTGATGAAATAAAGATCAAAATAAGAACAAAATACAATCAAAGCTAATTAAGGTAATTTCAAAATTTATATTATAATTTTTTAGCTCACCTTGTTAATTTGATGATCTAAAAGGCTCACTGATAAGATGTTATTTTTCTATATTATTTGATATTATCTCATTTGTTTTAGATTTATTTTGATGCTTAAATATGGAAATTAATATTTTTGATTTAGGAGATGAAAAGTGGAGATTGCATTGAATTGAGACTCTATTGATGATAATGACAAATCTTGGATAAAGTGAAGAGATTGTTGCAGTGGATAAGGTTGATCACTTGAAAAGTTGAAGTTTAACTGGGAAACTTCCTCTTATCCTTATCATGTAGGAGTTTGATTTTGAATTCATTTTAGATAGATACAAATTAGAGTTAGATTAGGATTATATTAGAAAAACCTATAAAAGGGATGTTTCTCATAATAGAAAGAGGTTCTCTCTTCTTACGTTTTTAGCAATTCTTTGTCTTTCTTTTATTTTTGTTATTGGAGCGAACGCCATGTGTGGCTAAACTCAGTTATCCTGATTCAAAGGGATTCAATACTCTAATTGTAACCTTGTGAGGTTTTGTGTTCTAAACCTTTAATTCACGTTTTAATTCAAGTATTTCTTGTTTTGAGTTCTCATATTTCATGAATGATTAATATTCGATTAATCTGACAATTTAATTTAATAGTGCTTATTCTATCATTATCTAAGAATTTAATGATTCGTAATTATCATGAAGGATTGGTATAAGTAGCAAATAGGTTATTTATGAATTCCCATATTTAACTTATGATAAACAAGCAAACTAAATTGAATAGTTATAGCTACCTCGGTTATTTAATTTAGGGTTTAGTCTTTTTTCATGAAGCTTATTGCTAACATTTATTTGATATGTAATGCTATCACACCCAGTCAATGGATGATAAGTTTTAGTTTGGATGCTGGGTTTGAACTAATTAATTTAGGAAAATTTGAGACTTATTATGACTATCCTAATATGTTTCGGACTAACTGCTTGAATCGTGAAAATATTCTTTTCAGACCAATGATCAATGTTACAATTAGATGAGATCTTTCCCTTGAATTGGAGTTTGGTAATCTTGACTTTCATATTTTTAAATTCAGTTGATTTAATTTGTTTTCAAATTAATTTTAGTTAATCAGTTATTTAATAAAAAAAAACCTCCCATTTACTTTTATTGATTGAAATTAAAAAGTTAGTGTTTCTCCAGGGATTCGACTTAGTTCCACGACTACTACAAAGTTTGGAGAATCAGAATTATTTTGGGGGCTTCGACAACCCGACCACTCACCATGCATAATCATTCATCTTAATTCATTACATAGGTCTTTATATTCATCAAGAGGCGTTAAAATTTTTGATTTTAATATAAATGCCTCTTTATCTTTCAAATAATCTTTGGCGAATATTTTGGGAAGTGTTTTAATCATATTTAGATTAAACAATTTATTTTTGAGCATTTGAAATTGTTAAAAAACCATGCACTATGAGTTTGTAGTACGTTGGTTAATGTATTGGTCAACTAATATTAGTGAATTTGATGTTGTAAATGCATAATGGTTGACTAGTATAGTGCACTATATATAGCTATTGTAATGGCTAAGTTTTAGCATGAATGACTATTTTGGATCCCAAAACACTATAAATAGGTGTTTTCTGATTAGTTTTAGCAACAAGAAGGTTTTGGATATTGTATACACACATTTATAAAAGTTCTTCAATCATGTGGGCATCATTTTGTCATATTTATGTGAGTGAGCCATTGTGGAATTATTAAGTGAATAAGTGAGACATTTTTAAGTTGTAATTCTTTGTTGGGTTATTGAATATTGTACTTGGGGGTGATCCAAGTGGCAATAAGGTTCCTCTTAACCTTAGAACAAGATTGTAAGAAGGTTTCCTCTTTACCTAAAAAGATTGTATAAAAGTTATTCTCTGCCTTGAAAGAAGAATTATAGTGAAATCTAAGAAGGGTCTTGAGAGTGGATGTAGGCAAGAGTTATTTTCTGAACCACTATAAATCGATTCATGTTCTCTCCTTCTTCTATTTTTAAATTATTGTTCAATTGGTTGATTAAATTATATTAACTAATTTCCTCATACTTATTTATATTGATTATTATTAATTGAGTATATTGTTTAGAAAAAACGTTAAATTTTGTAAACACCTAATTCAACCCCCTTTGGTGCCATTAAGGACTAACAATCTTCTATTGATATCAGCCTTAATATATAGAGGTATTATATGTTGTGGCATAAACTTAGCTTCCAATACCACCTTTTCTAGAATTCCTAATCTTGTTGCCAATATTGACACCCTACACTCTTTGTTCTCAAGGGGGTTTCAACCTTCTTTACACTAGATTTTGTCAAATGAAGCCCAAAGTTTTATAGAAATAATAGTACATAGAACTTGAATATGAATCTCCCCAATACTAATGAATTCATTAGAATCCTCATCCTAACTCTCAAAGTAAACTGATTTCCTATAAAATATAAGGTGCTCTTTTATTTTGTCTCAATTTTTATTGATAATTTCTACCCTCGCCTTTTTATTGTTAGGATCCTTTGTGTTTCTTAAGAGAAAATGGGTTTCATATGAGATAACTGTCTTGAAGTTGGCTTCTTTAACAATGTAGGCTTATTTTTCTCAAACTTGGTAAAGCATCTTTATCGCTAAAGCTATATTTTTTGAGTTAGAGTTAAGGGTATTGGATTCTTGGGATGTCTTACTTGCTACCAATGTCAGGATGGTAGCACCTGTGGTGGCACTACAAACCTAGTCTGTCTACATTGAGAAATCAAATTTCTAGGTTTATATCTTTGCCTATAAAATTGGTTGAATTCTGCTTAGTGATTTTTCCCTAAAATTTATACCTTATATTAAATTTTAGGAATTTATGCCTTCATTCCTAAGGTTGGTATTATAATTCGGGACAAAAACACCTATTCTTGAATTTGATGCTAATGCTAAACGCTAAATCTTCAACTTCTTTTGGACATCTAATAATAGGAGTAAGTTTAATTTAGTGGCATTAATAGTTGCTACTGGTGGGAACAACTCTTCATATATCAGTATAGTTTGGTCAACTCATGAACAACAAAATTTCCTTGTTGATCATGTATTAAACCACTTTCTTAAATCCCCATTATGGATTTGTCAAATGGCCCCAAGTATTGTGATATTTGCATTAGTCACTACTTTTGATTTCTTTTTTCATACGAATTCTATGCTTTAAAGGTAAGGTGATTAATTTTTCTTGCAACAAATAATCAATGATCTCCTCTATTTTGGAGGTGTGAAAGGTGTAATGAACTTGAGTAGATGGAGCCTACATTTTCTTTTTGACTTCCAGGGATTTAGTCTAAAAAAGGGGCAAGTATACTTTTAAGGGATAACGTTATTATCGAATCGTAAGAATTTGTCTTGGTGACATAAGTTCCTACTAAATTCTTCTTGTAGTGACCTTCTTTCTTAAGGATTTCTTCATGTTTGCAAACTTTTGCTACTTGTTCTTAGAAATCCCAAAATTCCTTGCCTTAGAATTTCTTCCATAGTTTAATGTCTAGCCCTTTTTGAGCTAATTTCACATATTCGATTTCTAAAACCATGATTCGAACATCAACTTTTCATTTTCTTAAAACGAGTGATGAATATGTCAACATTCTCATCACTCTTCTGAGTGACCTTTAACAACTCAGCTATGGTAACTTTAGGTAATCCTAAAAAATTAAGTATGAAACAATCTTTCCATTTCAAACTAGGAAAAAATATAATTCCTGTGCAACAAATCATACCAAGAAAAGAAAGTTCTTGTTAATAAATTTGGGAATAACTTGAGCTTAAAGTAGTTAAAGTTGGCTAATTCTCTATAATGTATGGTGAATTTGGTAATGTGCTTAATGGATTGACCATAATCACCAGAAAATAAGTTGAATTTGGGAATTAGGTAGCCATAAGGATAAGGATTCTTATAATCAATCTAGTTTAGATAAGGCTTATGAAATTCGAGATAAGCAATTTATCTTCAACTAGGCCCGTACAATTCCTAAATAACTTATCTGATAGCTTTTAGATCAACTTGTAATCTCATTTACGGTGGGGAATAATGATATTGCAATTTACAACTGCAATGTTACCCCAAAATCGTATTGTAGTCCATTAGCTTCATCTTCCCCACCAAATCTCTGTCTACTGGAAATTTGAGTCTTGAATGAATTTTGGTTATTACTAAGATTAACGCGAGGAAGCACCATAAAGACATCATATATTTTAGATAGAAGGATGTATCTTTCATCTATAAAGGAAGTAGTTGGAAGGTAACTACATTCTTCGACTTTCATTGCATTAGGAACAGGATGCCCCCTAAGTCCTTTAGAGATCTTGCATTGCTAAAGTAGGCAAAGTAGGCAAATTCTACCTAGTAAACTGTATCAAAGCAGTAGACAAATTGTTAACCTTTTTGTCAATATTTTGATTACGTAGACCATGGAAATTGAATTAGACTTAATTATGGAATTTCATTTGTATAAACAACATTGTTCCATTGTAGTGATTTTAGATTCTCACTAGTAGGAAAGTTAGCTAAAGGCAAGGTTGCCTTCTTAAGATTTTCCACCATTTGGGATATAAAGCAATCATTCCCTACAGTTCTTCTTCCAGGGTTAAAGGCAAGGTGATTTCTTTTCGATTATGTATTCATGGAATTATGGTCCTATAGAGTGTGTCAAATTATTTGGTATTAACCTAGAATTTGGGCAAGCCAAAGAGGAATTCTCTCAAAATTTGTACCTGACTTCTTATCGACAATATAAGTGGGCTTTAAAAAACTTAGAATATATAATTCTAAACTACCAAAATACCTAAATGTGTGGGAAAGAGAGATAATTTGATTTAAGAAAAAAGGAAAATTCAAGCTACAAATGAAATTTGGAATAAAATGAATAAATAATGTAAAAAAGCTAGAAAAGTTGTAGCAAAGTGTGTTTGAAGTTGTTTTCCTTTTGAAGGTTGTCTAGAGATTGTGTTTTTTTTATATGGTGTTCGTCCTCTTCATTGTCTAAGTGCTGGTGAATTCATAATCTTCTCATCCTTAGTCAATTTTTGCTATAACTATCCACTTTTCTACATTTTAGCTAAGTACCTCTCACTACCTCATTAACTTCCATATCCTAAAATTCAACCTTAAGTAACTTATTAACTTCCAGCTTACTTAGTCATGTTTTTATTAACTACCTCCCATTATTTTCTCAACTTCTATATCCTAGACTTCCACGAATTAATCACATTTTGTCTCACATCCCTAATTTTTTGTTATCCATGAATCCTTTAATTAAAAATTTATTAAGCTTACATCTCTAAGCTAACTTCATTTGACTGAATAGTCGTTTAGCCCAATGGACTAATTTATTTTAAGCTATCAATAATTAATTTTTAATAACCATTTCATCTTAATTAATGAACTCAAACAATAATTTTGTTTTAAATAATTACAGATCAAAGAAAGAAAGGGTAAGTGATGGATAATAAACAAATTTAGGGAGAAGAGATATGGCATCGAATATGGAGAGAAAATGTTCTTCTACACTCAAGCTTCTAGCTTATTGTTTATAGGAAGAAATAAAAAAAGTTGATATTAAATTAAAATGTCGATCTTAACTTGGACAAACAAAGAATAATATATGAAGTGAGTATAAATTATAGGTAGGGCAAGATATGAAAATTAGTAATGCAATTTTTAAGAGTAGATTTTGTAATACACAATTTCTTTAATTTATGTATCTTATGTAATTACATAAGATACCACGTATATTAACACCTAATTAAATCAATATTTCTTAATGTTATAGGTTTATACCTTAGAATCAGAGATGTGGGTATTGTAACATATCAGGTGGTCCAGCTAGTACGATATAGTATGGTACCCACTCATTTCGTACCATTAGTCGGTACTAAAATACCATCGAAATTTTGGGACTGAAATATATTTTTAAAAAATGTTAGACTAAAATGTAAATTAAAAATATCTGACTATTTAACCCACTTGTCATTAACTCGAACCCCCACCAACCTATTTGCCTAGTCTATTTATACTCCCACTCTCACCATTGCCTCGTCTGCCTGCCTACCTGACTTGCCTCGCCTCGCCAATTACCTCCTCTTAATTTGCCGGTCGTGTTGCCTCACTTGCGAAATCACCTCATGCTTTCGCCTCTACCACTATCACCTTTTCACGCCTCAAATTTGCAAATTGCAACTGCTAGTCGCCTCAAGCCATTATGAATTTCTAATTCACCCTTAAACAATTGAAAATTTGACATGTGTGAAGTGCAGTATGCTGAGTGTTGATTGTTGATTTGTATTGTATTATGTTGCTTAATGTTGACTGATGAGTTAAGTCATAATTGAGTAGTTGTTGTGTGTGTGAGTGACTTATAATTTTGAATTACTAAATTGTGACTTGTGAGTTTGGAAACTGCATTTTAGAAATTAAGGATAGTAGATAGATGAGTTTGTTTTATCTAAATTTTGAAAAGTGAGGAATGAGATTGGGGATTTTATATAGAATTATAGTATATGGAATTTGAAAATTTGGATGTGTTGTCATTTGTGTTGTTTGGATTCTAGAAATTGAGGATTCAATCATTCAATACAAAATTGAAGTTTGAGTTATTGCTTGAAATTTGAGAAATATTGAATTAAATGTTAGCCTTTATTATAAACTAGGTTATATATTATAAATTGATTTCTTAAGATACAAAATGGGTTAGTTAATTTAGGTCGAATTATGTGATTGTACAAATTAAGTTAAAGATGTGAGTTTATGTTTGAATCATATAATCACACAAAATGGGTTATATTTATGAACTTATTTTTTAATTATGTTATTACACAAATTGAGTTATGACTTATGAGTTTATGTTTAAATTATGTAATATCACAAAATGAGTTATAGTTATGAGTTATGGTTGAATTACCTAATCATACAAAATGGTTATAATAGTGACTTTATGGTATAATTATGTAATTAAACAAAATGAGTTATAATTGTGAGTTATGACTTTAAATAAAATGTGCTTAATCGTCAAATTTTCTTAAGAAATTGTTTGTATAAGTTTATGAAGGTCACATTATGTATATATCATATGATTGTCAAAGAACTATTGTTGCTCTATTTCTAACTATTGTTATACACAACTTGATTTTGATACAAAGTTATTAAGTTAATTTTAATAGTTGACTTTATTTATTTTAACAGATAAATGGAGGGAAGTTCAAGTATCCCTGATAATTTAGTCACTTTAAGTATATGAAGATTTGATGCTCCAACTTGGGCTAATGCTAGATTAGTTTTTGAAATGAAGAACCATACTATTTATTTATATTGTAACAAGAATTTGAAAGGTGGGGGAATCATCAGATTAAAGAAGCATTTAACTGAGATCAAAGGTGATGTGGAGCCTTGTAAGAAAATGAGTCTTGATGTTAAATGGCAAATGAAAACTTTGCTTGAAGAGTATCAACATGAGAAAATAGAAGGTAAAGATTGAACGAAGAAGTTGATAATGGAAGTTCTTTTGTTGGTGTTTATGATGATAGTGGAGATGTTGAAGGTAATAGTATTCCTAACTAATAAGAAGGAAATATTACACCTGATATTAAAAAAAGAAGACAGGTGTCAAATTTTTTTGCACTACGAACAACTCTTGAAGTTCAGCCTTCAATCTATAGTGTCTTACAATCTAGAGAAGCATCTCATAATGCGGACACGGCAATGGCTAGATGGTGGTATAATTCAGGTAACATTCAATGTTGCCCAATCTTATTATTATCAACTTATGGTAGATGCTATTATCTCATATGGTCCAGGATACAAAGCTCCTTCAATTGATGGTTATATACGTAAACTTTTGAGTAGCCTTGTTTATGAAGTTAAAGTTATTTGGATGAAAGAATATTGACTTGGGCTACTTATAGGTGTTCATTTATAAGTGATGGTTAGATAAATAGAAGACATGAGTCTATTATTAGTTTTTTGGTTTATTCTACAAAGAGGACAATGTTTTTTAAGTCTGTGGATGCATCTGGCCTTGTTAGGAATGCTGATACTCTATTTGAAATATTTGATGAAGTTATGAATGGAGTTGTGTAACATCCCGTTACCTATGGGAGGTTAGAATAGTAAATATGAGTGATAAATGAGAGCTTAGAAATGCATTTTTCATGCTCATGCATAATATGGTATACAAATACACGTGATTAGTGAAGGTCTTGCACATGAAAATAATTGTACATGCATTCATGAATAATTCCGGGTATCATTGGATTGAATTGTGAATTTTTGAGAATTTTGAATATTTCTGC
>JANQAP020000163.1:1147489-1158063 GCA_026874005.2 Erythroxylum coriaceum
AAACCGAACCGGAAACCAGTCCGGTTAGATGTTAATCCGGTCGAACCGACCGGTTCGGTCCGGTTTTTATATCATTGATATTTACCTACTCTTTTAGCATATCAATTTTCATATCTTCTCTTTTAACCTACATCACTTTTTTATTGTCACATTTGTATGTGAGTCTACCGAAAACAGTCTCTCTACTCTGTGAAAATAAGACTACGTACTATCAAATCTTTCCAGACCCTACTTTAATGCAAGACTGGAACTGAGTATGATGATGATGATCAAAGTACTGACTTATCAAAGGACTTTATTTATGTTAAAGGTCGGCTATCTCAACACCGTTAGACTTATGATTAAGAACAGTTTAGCTTCACAACAATTAGTTCAAACATTTTATTGCTAGTTTTAATAATTTTAACTAATATTATAAAATTAGGTACATTTTTAAATTTTACCTATAATTTACTCAAAATAAAAAGAATCACTTTGATTGTTGACAAGAGCAAGTATCCATGGGTATCCACCAGTAAAAACTGAGACATCCTACAAAACAAAGTAAATTCCCATGCCACAGAAGCAAGATTGCTGAGACAAAGTATATAATGGAAGTAACAGTATTGCCTTCGGCAGCCAAAATATCATGTTTTAGAAAACATTGGGAATGAATGCAGCTTGAAGTTGAAGGACGGAAATTCTTTAACACAAACTATAATCGATTGCAGTCAACCTTGACTACAAGGTCAACCTGGTGTAGTGTGTCAATATATGAGAAGGCAGGAAAAAGCCATTTGCCTTCAATTCAAGACGGAACAAGGAATATCATCCTAATACCACTCAAGGTAAACACAAGTATTGACCTGATACAAGATCAGCATGCCGATAATTATAGGAGGATTCAGGAAAAGGAAAATGGGAAAAAGAAACGAGAAAATGACTACCAAAAAGTAAACAAGAAAATGAATACAGTAAAGTTAACAATATGATAGCTGTCTAATAGTGTCTACTATAACTAATGAGGATTAAACTTTTTCCAAAGATGCATCGTCTTCATTCCAGGACCAATGTTCCCACAGAGTTGAAATATACTACTCCCTGGGATGACAAGAAAGTTGTCAGAACAAAGGAAACCGTGCAAGTCATCAGGAACGATTAATGTGAAACTCACATTTGGCTATGAGTGTGAATCATAAGGCAATCTGACTATCCAAGATAATTCAATTAGGTTATAACCATAAATATGCAACATTTTCCAAGTCACAAAAAGAACTGACTCCAGACATAACCGTTTCAAGCCGTCAAAACATAGAAAAGATGTGCACATTAGCAAACACAAAAATCCAAGGAATATGCTTAAATGCTCCATAACAAGTCCCATGTTTCATAGCTTTTTCTATTGAACAGACCTAGAATTTTCCCATCAAACCCATTTATGTTTTACATACATGTAACTTACCATGAAGACCAATAGTGTACACAAACTCGAAGTTTGATGTTAAATACAAATCGGAGAACTCTGTAAAGAACAGATCAACAAAGATGGCAGAACATCTATCTTCAACCCCAAAGTTGGAGGGATCTATCCAGTATCACAAGGTATGAATAGATAAGCTTAAATAAACTAAAATTTAAATCAGTATAGAGAAATTCCCAAAAAAATAAGACACTGTACATTCAACAGCGCATTCCCTCATCCTAGAACAAGCATCTGAGAGTTGAGGATGGAATAGAACCATCTCTAAGCTGATCCCTGTCTTTAGCAAGTTACTACTAACAAGTAACTAATTTCTGCCTCCACTAGGTGAAATTCAGTACCAGGACGGATTTCACTAAACATTCATCTAGCCAATCCCAAAAGAAAGTTTTAAAAGCAAGGGAAATCCGTAAAAGAATAAACCATATTAGCCTAAAAAAGAACACATACCACTTGATAAGCCACCCAAAAAGGAAATGCTGCATAATGGGTACTTTCTCCAGAACCTCCACCTTGTACATCTTAAGCAGACCACTATTCACCTTGTTCCAAGTATGTACTCCACTGATATCATCCAACAAAGGCGAATGCTCCGCGAACAAACCCTTCTTTACCTTCTTAATAAATGCAATGCACGACAGATACATAAACTCATTCGAGAAATTCTCCAAAATATCCTCATTATGAATCGATTTAGGTTTCATATACTTGTGATCAATCAACTGCGACGCTCCAAATATAAACGGCAAGAAATGGTAATCATCGAGCCCCCACACTCCATGAGATCCAGCGGGCTCCAAACTATAAACCAATTGCAGTTTCCTCATCAACTCAAGGTACTTCACAAAAACCCTAGCCACTACACAATGATAATCTTCTTCTTTAATCACCCCCATTCTCGCGAGACAATAAAGCCAAGCAGCAAAATTCGTCTCGTGACCAGTACCATAATCGATCCGACTCGAATTACCGAAACTGTCGTTGAAGTAAGGAACAATCTCGACTGTCGAAAATTTAAGATCATCGGGTAAAAATCGAAGCATTAGAGACTCACTGTTCTCCACAAGACGTTCGTGCCAGGTTCTGTACGAGACGTTACCGTACCGAGCGGCTTGTTGAGCAGGTGGGATTTCGTCGACCCACTGCGTCAGGGTTTCGATGATTGAGACGATTGACTTCACAGTTAAGGATTCAAGGCAGGTGTCGGAGATTTTGTGGCCTCGGATGGACTCGGAGAGAGCGACTACGAAACCAAGGAAGTTCTTGCCAGAATCGGAGTCGTGGAAGCGGCGGATATCGTCGGTAGACTGGATTTTCTTGGACGGAGATTGGAAATTGTAGGGTGGAGAAATGGTGGGGACTTTTTCGGCCTTAGGGACGGGGGCAAGGATTATGGCCTGAGAGTTGTTGGGAGGGAGGTTGACGGCCGGAGCGCGGATTGGACGGTAGATAGGCGGTGGAGAGGTTTCGGACCAGGAGGTCTGCGGCGGTGGAGGGTAGGAGGTTGGGCCGCCACACTTGACGCAAGTGTTGATTGTACATGTTGACTGAGAATAGTTGGGATGGTCGCGTTTCTCCGGTGGCTGGTGGCCGCTGGGGCCTTCCATGTCTGTGGGGCTCGGCGTAGAGAGCGTAGGAAACGGAAAGTGCAGAGATTGGAGGTTGCTGCTGATAGCACAGTTTAAGCTTTAAGCTAGAAGAGATGATTGATTCTGATCACCCTTCCAGACAAAATTTATGAACAACTTTAAAGGCATTTTATACGGTTGGTGCTGAACTGGATCGCGTTGGATCTTGGGCTAGATCGAGTTTTGAGTTGTTGGCCCGAAAAAACTCAATCGGGCTGCTATCATCATCACCTTCCATCGACGTCATCTTTGTCGACCCCTATCGCTCCTGCTGGTGGGCCTCGGAACCACCATTACCAATAATATTAACCAACTAACACATCAAATATGTAGCAGAATCCTACACGGTAGATGGAGGATTTCACCATATGGAACGAGACTGAGATTGATAAGAGATGAGACAATTTGCAGCTTCGCTGATAAATGACGAGACATTCGTTACTTCACCAAGAGACAATGACAAAAAGATGACAATGATGAGAGGAGGTTGGTTGGCTTTTACTAGGGCTACTTCAAGACTACCAAAGAACTTCGCTAGGCTTGTTTTGCTGGTCATATGTTTTTTAAATAAAAAAGTTTTAACTTAACATAAATTTCAGTCAATTTCAACCAAACGTATTAATTTCAGACAAGAAATTTTTTGTCACACCTAATCTTGTATAAATATTTAAATAATTAATTTTACACTTTATAAGTTATTTTTAAAAAATATTTATATAAATTTCAATATTAAATGCATGTATATATTTTCTAACACGAATATTTTTATTTTTATCATACATTAATTTTGACATTTTTTTTAAACAGAGGAACCCGCAATCGCTATCCTTTAGATGCGCACTAAGTAAACCTCCAGATTGACGCAATAGCCTGCAAATCACGCCAATCAGGTACTCCACACTAGACAAGCTCTGTACGACAGGCTCGATCGAGAGAGTGTAGGTAGGGGGATTCGAACACAAGATCTTTTGGTCCCATACCCCCTACTCCCCCAACTCGACCACCCCCTAGGGGGCAATTTTGACATTATTAACAAAGCTTATTTATAAAAATCTCGTAAACAAATACTAATATTTATAGTTAATTTATAAATATTAAATTTTATAAGTAGAAAATGCAAATTGCACCTAAAATTTGTAAAGAATATAAGTTATTCATTGTCATGACTTCTAATACCACTTTATATCTTAATGTTTATAAACTAATATTGCCTAAAAGTCCATTTTTAACCTCAACATTTATAACAAAATATAAAACAGACCTAATATTTCGAAGCATTAAAATTGAACCTCAATATCTTCAGAACTTTCAAAATAAGCCCTAAATAGATAGAAATTGTAACAAGTTAACTCTCAATCAGTTAAACGTCACCTTAATGCTAAAGTGACATTATTTTTTATTTCTAAGATATATAAATATGACCTTCATTGTCATATGGCAAGTGAGACTCATTGTTTAAAATATATAAATATAAGCTTCATTACCACGTGGTAAGTGAGACTTGCTGTCTAAAATGTATAAACAGTGGCCTCTCTTTGTCATGTGACTATGGGATTTACTTTTTAATTAATTTAAAAATTAATTATGTGAAAGTGGGGCTAACTTTCTATTATATAAATAATTTCATGTCATCATTTACATAACATTTAAGTGACATAGAGTTAACTGTGTTAAATTTTTATTCAGTATATTTTAAATATTTTGAAAATGTTAGAGCTCAATTTGTACATAGTTTTAAACATTTTGAAAACATTGGGATGGAATTTGAACATTTTAAAACATTAAGATTCAAGTTGTATTTTATTGTAAATGTTGAAGTTAAAAATACACTTTTGGCCAAATAATATTATTTATAGTTTAAAATCTAATTTCATTAAGTTTTTGTTATGTCTTTATTATTGGATCATTAGCTCATTTGACTTACATGTCAGCTAGACAAAATAAACTCATTAAATGTTGATATTAATTTTAAAATTTAAAATGGTATTTTCTTGATTTTTAATGATCTTAAAAATTAACATATAAAATTATTATATTATATTATTATCTCTTTTCAATTTCTTCAATCTATTGTCGATAAACCACCAACACCGCCACCGTTGCCTTAACCTTCGATACTCTCCTTCACCTGGATTAATCTAAATTCAGTAAGTTTGATTTGAGTTGACTAATTTGCAAGATAAGTTCGACTCAAGTTAGCCAAATTTTAGGTTAAGTTTGAATTTTTTTTTAAAATTTGGGTTAAATAACAAAATGACACTGTTTTTAATAATTGATGGGTGAAAAATCCTAAGTCTTCTTCCTATCCCGACTCCAATTACCTGTTGCCTTCAATAAAAACTAAAAATCCATCTACCATTGTTAACTACCACCATCTTTCCCTACACTCATTGGTTGTTATCATTACTAAGGTTTCTAAGTATCAAGGTTGTGGTAGTGCTGCTTGCCAACTTGAGGGAGTATAAGTCATATCTCACAATTTGAAAAGTGAAGTAAAAATTTACATCCAATAGCCTAAATCCGTTTATTCCATATAAACTGTTGGAATTTAGAATAGCTAATACGTTGATGGTATATAGGTTTAGTACCGTAGGTGGCCTAATTGCTTTGTTGAAAGATTGATTTCTTCTTTTCAATTACTCCGTCAATGGAAAATTTTGAAACTTTACTTTTATCATATGCTAAATAATAGGCAAATGGTTTAATTTTAGAATAAATGCTCTTTTTAGGTTATAGAATGACACTATTAATTGCCTTAACATTTCTTATTTTCATAATATATTTTTGCCTTTTGCCTTTTGCCTTTTCCTTTGTTTTAGGTTTCTTTTGTTAATTTATTGTTGTTAGTATAATCTTTTTGAAAGTGATAATATTAAAATTCTAGTTTTAAGGAATATGGAACTAATTTTTAAAACCCTTTTACAGTTATTTATTCTTTTTCATTTTTTGGTAATAAAATGAATATCCTTTTTCTTCTTTGTACAAACCATGAATTAAGCATTTGTTAATCATATAAGAAAATTAATGAAAAACACAAAGATGATGAATTAGACTAGTGATAGAATTAAAGACACTAAAAGAATCACAATGGAGACAAAAGAGTTTGGTATTTCAATTATTAATTGCATGCATCAACAATGATAGTCATCTTATATGTACAAAATCTTTGACTTTTTCGGTCTGGAATAGTCACGTCAAATTTTAGACTATTGACGTGTGATCGAGCATATTAGATTGGCAATCAGGCCCTGGTCAGGCTTAGCCCCACTTGACTCAACTCGAAATTAATAGGCTAAGTTCGATTTGAACAGGGCTCGGTCCGGGCCCTGGGCTTAATTTTTTTCAAAAGTCAAGCCTTAGATTGGGGCTTAGGCTTCGACTATCCAGGTCCTGCCCAACCTGAGACACAATAACTAGAAGAAAAATGACATCATTTTGTAAAAAATGACATCATTTTCTTATTTAAAAATAAAAACAGGTTGGGTCGGGTCGAGTCTAGCTTTGGACTGCCTTAAGCCCTCTCAGACTTACGCAGGGGCTTAGCTACCTCAGGCTGGGCCTGAGTTCGAGCCTAGACAGAAGCTGTTGAGTTGGGCTCAAGCCTAGACAGGCTCGACCCAACTCGGCCCTACCCATTGTCACACCAACTTTAAGGTGTTAAGTTTGTCTAAGCCATATTAAAATTTAGGTTAAGCCCTAATATAAAAAGAATGTATAACCACACTTGATCTAGACATACCAACTATTACCACCATCATAATTGCTCCTCTACTAGCCCCACTTACATAATTTCCAAAACATCTATCTTGCCTTTAACAAGTTCTTGGGTCTTAGCCTTCCTCAGCTTTCTATCATTTCTAGTCTTCTTTTCCTTAATGTCTCCAACAATGTGTTTAATGACTCATTACCTATTGAGCTCTCTATGTTTAAGAAAATTTAAACTTTGGAAAGTGCAGTACTCTTACTAGTTGATAGATCTTAAAACAATTATCTTCTACAAATTGTTTTTTTATTAAAACAATTATCTCATAACTGTGATAATATAAAATTGATGGCTCTTAGTTAATAGCTCTTAAAATAATTATCTTCCATAAATTGTTGTCTTTCTTATTGAAAATACAAAGATAAGCTTATTTTTCATTTATTTTGACTTTGTTGTCAAACTTTTTTTATCTTACGGGCAATAAAAATTTAGTTAATGTAAGACTAAAAGAAGGTTCTTATATAAATTGAAATTTACTCACCCTTGGAATTATTATTTGTAATTTAAGGTGAGACTTTCATGTCAACTATTTAAACGTGACTTTCATATCAACTATTTAAAAGTACAAAATAACTTCTATAGATGGTACAATATTGAAAAAAAGTACTTATATAATTTGGTGCAACAAAAGGCAACTGAGAACGTACCTTATAAAGATTTTAAGCTAACTCATATATTATAAAACTCTTTAGGAGATAATGCCATAACATCAATCATTTATACTATAAGCTTGGAGCAAAGTCATAGGGAGCAATTTAAAAGAACCTTTTCTTTTACAAGTTATGCTAAAGTGGCCACCATCAATGCACAAGTTACATTAGTGATGTCTAATGAGGCCTTAATAAAGCAAGTTCATAAAAAGATGGTTGGGCTCGAGAGCTGGTTAATAAGCCTGATGTTAACTTGTGTTGATAATTTTATTATATTACGGAAATATGAAAACCACATCATTGTAAAGGTCCTATTGTCTTATCCCACACATAATCATAAATGTTTTTGGCATATAATGCAATAATGATCTAACCATATATTGTGGATTTTATTTGGAGCAAGTCTACTTGAGTCTTACCAATTGAAAATGCTATAAAAGGATAAAGAGATTAAATAGTTAGCTTGGCAACATCACATTGCTCAATCTTGTCTTGAGGATATGCTAAAAAAATGGAGAAGATCAATTTTTAAGAACATATGAATATGTGACTTTAGATTCCTCAAAAGGAATTAATCATTCTCATATTCACACAAGAAGTAACATGCTAGTAACCCAAAGATTTTCGAAATCCCAAAAGGTGCTGAAGAAATATTTTTTAACGGATGATGACATTATAATAAGTTTGGGTCCCAACTCATATTTAGGTTTGGAGGATGGTACGAGCTTGATTGATAACATATTTACTGATTAATGTTATAAAATGCTTAAGATACTTATTTTGGTTCATATTTAGTTTTTAGGTACAAGTTGGAAGTACAAGAACTAAATTAAGATAAAAGCACATCCTTGGAGCCACTCTCTTGATGTTCAAACTTATTTGCTTTTATGGAACAAAAAGGAAAAGAATTAAAGTGAATATGGGATAAGAAAATGCAAGAAATGAAGTTCTTGTAACCTACACAACCGTGAATGGAACCGTGTAACCCTCTAGAAGCATGTAGGAACATTTCAGCATTTCCTGCAATATACACGGTAGTGTATATACTTACATGACCGTTTAGAAACACGAATTGGGAAAATCTTTGATAGGCTACGTATCCAACCGAATATCTCCCAGAACCTTAATTTTTGTTGTAAATAGAAATTCAAGCAGTCAAAGAAGGTGTGAATCATTTTAGAAGTACGAAAGGGGGCAGAACTTTTACTTCTTTGAGATTTATGGAGAGTTAACCTTCTTCCTTCCAATTTGAAGGGGAAATTGACATAGAAGAACACATTTGAGCTTCTCTTCATATTGTATTGTTATCTTCTCTCTTTAGAAATTGTTCATGTTATTCTTTGTTTAATGTTTTGGGTATTCATGTATAAATGATTAATGTTCTCATTCTTAATAGATTATTTATATATAGACCCATTGCATGAATTAGAGTTACAAAGATTACAATACATAATCGTTGTAACGCTAATTCATTTATGGTAACTAGTGGTGGTGAATCATGAGAGATAACATAGCATATGTTAAATGACTCGAGCTTGTGTGGTTGTTGCGTAGATTAATTTGTTTTCCTAGCTATTAATGCGACTATCCTACTAAATCTAGAGATCTTATTCTAGGTTGTTTGATAGCTAGGTTTAATTTAAAAGTTTATTTTGATAAAATACGACCTAAGAAAAAACCAGGGTCAATAGAGCTTATTGTTAATATACAACTAATAGTTTCTAAGAGAGGTATAAGAACAACATGACAATCAAGTATGCTCATTTATGTATAGGTTGAGATTGAATCGAGAACTAGATTCTAAACTCATTCATCAATCTTATCACTTTTTGACTATTTTATTTGATTTACTTTCATTAATTTAATTTTACTTTATTTCTTAATTGAATCCAACCAAACCACCCTTTGTATCCTAAACACCAATTCATTCATTACAAAAGCTTCATATACACTCTTTGTAGATACGACCCCTACAAATTTAGTGTGCAAAGTAAGGTTTTTTTTGTATTCGACGTGCAACAAGAATTTTGGTGTCGTTGCTAGGAAGTTTAGTGATTTAGTTTTTGTTTTTGATTTTAATTGATGTCTTGTATATATTTGTTTATAATTAGTTTTTACAATTATTTCTTGATGTTTTCATGTTTGTTAGTGTTTATGTATGGTATTGACAATATCTCCTCATTAAGACCTTGTGTAATATGATTCTGAGATCGAAAGGACACTACAAAGGTTATGTAGTAAAACCAGAACAACACTGGAAATACAGCAAGGAATTGAACTTGAGGAAGCCATGGCCAATCTAAGAACTCTAAGAGAGTTAGCCGCTCCAAATTTGACTCAAAGGCCTTTATGCATCACTTTTGCATAACTTTCATGATTTTACAGGTGAGGATACTCATAAGCATATCAAGGAGCTCAATATGGTTTGTCTTAGTATGAAACCTCTAAAGGTGACAGAAGAGCAGATTATGATGAGAATCTTTCCATTTTTGTCGAAGGATGCAATAAAAAATTGGCCTTTTGATCTAACCACTAGGAGCATTAGCGCATGGATCGAAATGATGAGGTTATTTTTGGAGAAATTCTTTCTAGCTGGAGATAATTCGAGTGTGTTGGGAATTATCTTCAGAATCCTGAATAGAATAGTTTCAGCAAAAATTACTTAAAATTATCAGTATATAAATTATATACATTAAAGCTTTGAAAACAAATTATATACATTAAAGCTTTGAAAACAAATTCACCGAAACTATAACCTGAGTATTGGAAAGGGGGATGAGTGTCGAATCTACCATATTTGTTGACTTCTTGCATTTTTTGACATTCTTTCTCTTCCTTGAACTTTTCTCTAGTCCACCCTTCAGTCTCTTACTTGATATAAGTTTTGTCTTCATTTTCACATCTCTTATTTGATTCATTTCACCAAAATTAATGTCAACTTGATTCATCACATTCATTTCAGTATTTGACCATTGGCTCAATTCTTTATGTTTTGATATTAAGTTATCTTCATCAACTATTTCTTCACATTGCAATATCTCATCAACCATGTTCAACATGTTCAAAAGATGATC
>JANQAP020000163.1:1307162-1330177 GCA_026874005.2 Erythroxylum coriaceum
AATAAAATTTTAATCTCTCCTAACCCGTTCCAATTTACTATTTTACCCTTCCCATAGGTGAGGGGATGTTACATTTGAGGTACTTAAGGATATCTTGGATACTAATCCTATGCTTTGACATCAGTCCTTGTTATCTCAAGACGAGGTCGCTCTTAGGGTGGTGATTGGGTACAACTATTAGTATTCGAAGGTAATTGGGTAGCTAGTAAAGGATTCACCAGTTCTAATAGAAGGAGAGAATACCCACGGCCTCTTATCTGGGTCATTACTTAGGAGTCTCTGGCTAGAGCATTTATGTCTTGTGAAGAGAGTCTTCAATGAAACATAGAGTAATGAGATCCCAGGACAAGAGCTAACATCACTTGGACTAGATGTGACGTAGTCAGTCTAGTGGGAGTTGACACGTAGCCCATACTCCAAACTAAGTGGGGTATAGTATGGTGAAAGGACGAATTGCACGGTAATTGTCTATGGAAAGGTTCATAAGTCAGAGAATTAACTATCAAAGAGTTCGTGTGTTAATCCACTTATATTCCAGAAAATTGGCATCACGAAAGCCTTCATGATTTGCTTGAATTAAGAGTTAATTCAAGTACCTAAAATAACCAGGAACCTAAGGGTCACACGCATAAAAGATCGAATGAAAAACGTAGTGTATATGGCTAATTTTAAGTAGGCCACGATCATGGCTCATAAGCCACGATCGTGGCTCATTGGCCACAATCATGAACGAGGGCATGAAATGGTACGTAAGTGAGTTCTTCACTTATGTACGCAAGGTTTTACCAGTTCTTACACACTCAAGTGAGAGCATTAGGGCTTTAGAAGAGTTCTAGAGTGAGAGAGTGGTGTCTTGAGTCTTGTTCTTGCAATTAATATAATTGTTGCTTGAATCGAAGTGCATGCAACAAGATTCTTGATCTTTCTTTTCATTTTGAGCATCTACTAGAACTCATCTAGTTTGGTGCTCAAATCACCCTTATACATTGTTTCTTCTTGATCTTTGCGTGTTCTTGGGTGATTAAAAAAGGGTTTGGTGTTTGCAATAACCCAAAAAAGGAGAAGAAACAAAAAAGGAGGAGAAACAAAAGGTAAAAATGTTTTATATTTCATGTTCTTTTACATATCTATTCATGCATGTATAATTTTGTGTTTTTCAGGTTATCATGGTGTTGGAATCTAGATTCCGATACTTCCGCTACATTCTCATACATGTGATGCATACATCCATAGCACACCCAACAGTGGTATCAGAACAAGTTTATGCATGTAATAGACAATGTATTGAACATGTGCAAAGTGTTTACTGGGTTGTGACTGACATGCATGTTGATTTGGAATAATTTGTTAAATTGTAGAAAAATTGATTTTCTGATTTTCTTTTGCATAAATGTTTATAAGATGTTATATAATGTTTATGTTAAAGGAAATTGCAATTGAATGTCATTTGCTATTTTATTTCGAATTAATATCTAGACTATTCATATGTTGGTTTCTGGGAATTTCTGGAAAACTGAATACATGTGCTGATTTTGAAAATTTTGTAATAATTCTAGAAAAAATTATTTTTCTGATTTTCTTTCACAAAAATGTTTATAAGGTGTTATGGTATGTTTCTGTAAAAAGAAATGCCATTTTCTATTTTATTACGAATTCAATTTCGGACTGATGCATGTATGAAGTTTTGGAAATTCTAAAAATGTGATGAACATGCATGGTTGTAAATTCCATATTAATTTTTTATAAATTTTATGCATACACATGTAAGATGAGATGTTGCTATGTGTATAAGATGGATGACACTTGTTGTTAAAGTGATTATCTTATGCATGCATGAAGTAATGTTTGACTAGTGTTAGAATTAATATGATAAGTGTCATACACTTGTGAAGTGCTGGCTAATTCTTATTTATTAATAAATAATTCCTAGGAATTAGACTCTGAAATTTTTTATTAGACACATTTAGAATGTGTATAAGATTCTGGAATTTTTCCAGAATTAATTGAATTTGATTCAATTATTAAATCAAGTCAAAGTCAACATTGATCAACTTTTTGAAAGTTGATGGAGTTGACTTACTTAATGACTTATAGTATAAGTATTTCAGTTATAAGACCTTACTAAAGTTCTTATGTGATAAGAAATGTATTATTTTGATGGTAATAACATGCTTAATACATGTGTTTGAAATTAGGGTTCTGGAAATTTTCCGAACATCGAATAGGTCCCTTTAGTATCTAGTAGGTTAACTTATTTATCTTGACGATTTTGGTCGTCAAGATAATTTTGGCTAGTGTCGAAATTGTTTAGATAAATTTGAGATGACCTGGTGATATTATAGATGACTAATTGTTGTACAAGAATTTTAGAAACACTAGGGATCAATTTAGAATTAATCCAAGTAGAGCATAACATTTCTAGTGAGACTAGAAAAAGGCATATATACAAGGATTAAAGTGTTTAATTTGGACGTCAAAATAATTGAATTTTAGGATTCCTAATCGAATCACATACATAATTCAGATTAGCAAAGAATAAAACTAGTACCTGATTAGGTTCAAGATTTGAATCGAATCACAAATTTCAGATGCATAGTCAAGTCACATCCTAAATTGAACCTCCTTTGTATGATACATGCATTAGATGCATTTTAAGGGTAGTTATGGACATAGGCTCAATTTAATTGAGTTGTCTATAATTTGAATGTATATAAGTGATATACATATACAATATCAACCAAACATTGATGAGACTAAAGAACAAATCCCTCAACCAAAATGTTAGGACTTACGCCTTCCATTGATATGGCATGAACTAGAGTTCTTTTAGAGATGGGTTGTTAGGCAAACCCAAGCCTGCTCTACACGAATATTTTCAAACCATGGAAATTAGATTTCCAGATTAATGGGTTGGTCCTAAGTAGAAGCATTGATTTGTTAGACAAACCCAAGGTCAACGTGGATAAAGACGAAGTTGGATTATATACATGGGATGTATAAAAATCAAGAGTTGATAACCCAATAAGTGTGCTAAATCAACAGTTAATGGCACAAGTCGATAACTAAAAGCAATTGGTATGAATGATACCTATTGATTGACCTAAGGTGGCTTGTTGGGCAAACCTAAGATCATTACTGGTGATATCGGATATTGATTCATTAAGAAAAATATAAGTTTTCTCGAATTCGTAGTGAGGGCTATGGATTTTAATAAGAATAGTGGGACCTATAATGCATGTGATTAAAGTCCTTATCGATATGCATTAATGTACATTCTAACACTTTCTCTCGTTCGTCTAGGTTATTGAATCGTCGCAATGTCTTTATCTAGTGTGAACCTATGCTCCCTATTAGATTCCAACAAACTCACAAGACCTAACTTCTTGGATTGGCTACAGAATTTGAGAATTGTTATCAAATCTGAGAAACTAAGATAGGTCCTAGATGAACCACTTCCTGATCCCCCTACTGCCGATGCATCTGATGAGGATCAAAAGGCTTACAAGAAGTTACTAGATGATAGTGAGCTGGTTACCTGTATAATGTTGGCCTCTATGTCACCAGAACTGTAAAAGCAGCATGAGGCTATGGAAGCTCATACCATAACCTACCATTTAAGGGAATTGTTTGATGAGTAAGTTCGGTCTAAAAGGTTCGAGACCTCAAGGTTGCTTTTCCACTCTAAAATGGCAGAGGGATCATCTTCAGTGTAGTACGCACTGAAGATGTATGGATACATTAAGAGGTTAGCTAGTTTAGGTTTTATAATGGATCATTAATTAAGTGTAGACTTAATTCTAGCTGGTTTGATCGATAATTATTCACAATTCGTGGTTAACTATCTAATGAACTAAATATCCACAACGATACCTAAGCTAATTAATTTCCTCAAAACAACTCAGCAAACTATCAAGAAAGACAGCAAGGCTGTTATGCTGGTGGACTTTACTTTTGGTTCTCACAAGAAGAACTAAAAGAAGAAGAAGTCCAAGAAGCTACTAGGAGATGTAGCCAAGAAGAAGGCAAAGGAGACAACTTCAAAGGGGATATGCTTCATTACAATAAAGAAGGACATTAGAAGAGAAACTGCAAAGCTTATCTGGAGTTACGGAAGCAAAAAAAGGCATTAGATGCCCCACCGTCTACTTTAGGTATGATATTTGTCATTAAGGTAAATACTATTTCTGATAATAACATTTGGTATTAGATACCAGATGTGGATCACACTTATTTATTGATATGCACTCAGGGATAGTAGACCGCTCAAGAAGGGAGAGATGGACCTACGAATGAGAAATAGAGCAAGAGTTGCTGCATTAGCCATAGGGACATATGTTTTGTATCTTCCTAGTGGGCTAGAGTTAGCTTTGAAAAATTGCTATCATGTACCCGTTGTGATAAAAACCATTGTATCTGTTTCATGTCTCAATAAAGCAGGATTTCATTTAACTTTTTCAAACAACAGTTGTTCAATTAAGTTGAATGAAATGTTATATGGTACTGCTATATTGTGCAATGGAATTTACATATTAGATATGTCTAATCCAATTTTAAATATTAATGACAATAAAAGACAAAAACGAGCTAACTTAAAATCATCTTACTTATGGCATTGTCGACTTGACCATATAAGTGAGAAACGCATGATTAAGCTATACAAGAACAGTAGCCTAGGGTCATTTGATTATGAATCATATGACACATGTGAATCTTGCTTGTTAGGAAAGATGACTAAATTAACTTTTGAAGGAAAGGGTGAACGAATGAATGGGTTATTAGACCTAATACATTCTGATGTATATGGTCCGATGTCCATTCATACCAGAGGTGGTTTTGTGTACTTCATTACTTTTATCGATGATTATTCAAGATATGGGTATGTATCTAATGAGATAAAAGTCTGAAGCATTTGAAATGTTCAAACAATTTAGACATGAAGTAGAGAAACAACTCGATATAAGTATTAAGACACTTCGATTAGATCAAGGTGGTGAATACTTAAATGAGGAATTGCTAACTTATCTCAAAGATAATGAGATAGTATCCTAGTGGACTCCACCTTGAACAACATAACATAATGGTGTAGCTGAAAGGAGAAACCGAACCTTATTGGACATGGTAAGGTCAATGATGGGCTTAGCAGATCTACCGAAATCCGTTTAGGATTATGCACTTGAGACTATTGTTTATGTGATAAACAGAGTCCCTTATAAGGCAGTTGAAGTTACTCCATATAAGATATGGACTAACAAAAAGCCCTATCTTTCTCATATGAAAGTTTAGGGTTGTCCAGTTTATGTGAAACCAATTTATTCAGAAAATCTTAAAGCGAAATCTGATAAATGTCTATTTATAGGATATCCTAAGGAATCAATTGGGTATCAATTCTATAATGCTTTAGAGCAAAAGACTTTTGTGTCAAAGCATGCTGTCTTTTTAGAGAAAGAGTTTCTTTTAAGAGAAGACAGTGGGAGAAAAATTGAACTTGATGAAGTTCATGATGCTCAAATAGAAGCAAATCAATTGCCTGAACCTGAAATTGTTGTCCACAAAGATAAGATAACAGTTGAACCTTCTGACACACAAAATGTTCATAAGTCAAGTAGGATATGCATTGTTCTAGAGAGATATGGATTTCTCGTAAGCGAACACAATGACGTATTGCTCATAGAAGATGATGAGCCTATAACCTATAAAGAGGCTTTGAAGAGTTCAAAATCTGAAAAATGGCTTCAAGTCACGAAGTCTGAAATAGATTCCATGTATGAAAATCAAGTATGGACTTTGGTTGAGCCACCCAAAGGGTTAACACCTATAAGATGTAAGTGGATTTTCAAGAAGAAAATCGACATGGTAGGTAATATGATTACCTATAAAGCGAGGCTAGTCACTAAAGGTTGTCTTCAAAGACAAGGAGTTGACTATGACAAAACATTTAGCTCTGTAGCCATGCTTAAATCCATTAGAATAGTCCTAGCTATTGATACTCATTGTGTTTATGAAATATGACAAATGTATGTGGAGACAGCTTTCCTGAATGAAAACCTACTTAAGGATGTGTGTATGATACAACCTGAGGGCTTCGTATCCAAAGATGACAGAAAGGTATGCAAGCTTCAGAAATCCATTTATAGATTGAAGCAAGCATCTAGGAGTTGGAACATCAGATTTGATGAGACAATCAAAGAGTTTGGTTTCTGACAAAATCATGATGAACCCTGTGTGTACAAGAAGGTTAGTGGGAATACTATCACATTCCTTGTATTATATGTGGATGATATATTACTAATGGGAAATGATGTCTCAAGTTTGCAATCAGTCAAAATTTGGTTGCCCTAGAATTTTTCCATGAAAGACCTTGGAGAAGCAACTTATATATTGGGAATAAAGATCTATAGAGATAGATCAAGGAAGTTTCCAGGTCTTTCATAGTCAAGATACATAGATAAAGTGCTAAATAGGTTTAGCATGGAGCAGTCCAAGAGAGGGTCTCTTCCCATTACTCATGGGATGAAACTCTCGAAATCTATGTGTCCCAAGATGTAAGATGATAGGACTCACATGAGTATAATCTCATATGCTTCAGCAATAGGATCAATCATGTTTGCTAAATTATATATAAGACCTGATATATCGCATGCTGTAAGTGTTACGAGCAGATATCAATCGGATCCTGGTGAATGTCACTAGGTGGCTGTCAAGAATATCCTAAAGTATTTGAGAAGGACTAAGGATGTATTCTTGATATATGGAAATGGAGATCCTGTAGTGAGAGGGCATACAAATGCCAGTTTTCAATCTGACCAGGATGACTCCAAATCCCAGTCAGATTATGTTTTCACACTGAGTGGTGGAGTAGTCAGTTAGAAGAGTTCCAAACAAGAGATGAATGCAGAATCAATGATCGAGTCAGAGTACATTGCAGCTGTGGAAGTGACAAAAGAAGCTGTTCGGATCAAGAAGTTTGTTATGGAACTTAGAGTGGTTTCGAGCATAGTAGACCTAATATTGATGTACTGTGACAACAATGGGGTTATAACTCAAGCCAAAGAACCAAGGTCTCATCAGAGGTCTAAGAACGTACTCAGGAGATATCACCTGATCAGGGAGATAATTGATAGAGGCAATGTGAAGATTAAGAGAGTGCCCAAAGATCAGAACATCATTGATCCTTTGATTAAGCCACTTCCTTAAATAAAATTTGATTCTTGTGTACTTGCCTATGGTATTAGATACAAAGGCGATTGGTTTTATTACAAGTAGGAGATTATTAGAGTAGTTCTCTAAAGGTAATCACCTTTAGCACTTTTGTACTAACTTTATTTTGATTAATAAAGCTAAAGGCATTTTTCATTAATTTGATATTCGTTTATATATATTAATTGATATTGATCTTAAATCGAATTAATGAAGTCTATGATACAAAACATAGCATGAGGGAAATCATGATGAGATCATGATAATGCGATTCCTATCATATGCAATTATGTTAGTATCTAAATAATCCCTAGTCTTAGAAATAATAAGAAATGAAACTATTAATCCAGACAGACTAGCACATGTTATACTCCTTGATTTGATCAAGTAGTAGATCTCACAAACTATAAGCATAAGATGTTTAGAGTTAATATGTGGATGCTTACTAAGAGTAGTAAGTACATTGGATGACCCGTAATGAGATTATCATATAGATAATCTATCAAATGTCAATGATTAACCTCATCACAACAATGGTGAAAAAATCCTTAGACTTGAGGTACGCAAGGATATCTTGGATACTGATCCTATGCTCTGACATCATTCCTTGTTACCTCAAGATGAGGTCACTTTTATGGTAGCGATTGGGTATAGCTATTACTATTCAAAGGTAATTGGGTAGCCAATAAAGGATTCACCACTCCTGATAGAAGGAGAGGATACCCACGACCTTTTATCGGGGTCATTACTTAGGCGTCTCTGGACAGAGCAGTTATGTGTCATGAAGAGAGTCTTCAATGACATATAGAGTAATGAGATCCCAGGACAAGAACTAACATCACTTGGACTAGATGTGATGTAGTCAATCTAGTGGGAGTTGACACATAGCCCATATTTCGAACCAATTGGGGTATAGTATGGTGAAAGGACGAATTGCACGATAATTGTCTATGGAAAGGTTCATAAGTCAAAGAATTAACTATTGAAGAGTTTATGTGTTAATCCACTAATATTATGAAAAATTGGTATCATAAAACCCTTTATGATTTATTTAAATGAATAGTTAATTCGAGTTCTTAAAATAACCGGGAACCTAAAGGTCACACACATAAAAGATCGGATGAAAAATATAGTGTGTATGGCTAATTTTAAGTAGGCCAGGATCGCGACCAAAGGCGAGCCTAATTTTAAGTAGGCTACGATCATAATCGAGGGCACAAAATGGTACATAAGTGAGTTCTTCACTTATGTACACAAGGTTGTACCACTTCTTATACACTCAAGTGAGAGCATAAGGGCTCTCGAAGAGTTCTAGCGTGAGAGAGAGGTGTCTTGAGTCTTGTTCTTGCAATTCATACAATTGTTCCATGAATCAAAGTGCATACAACAAGATTCTTAGCCTATCTTTTCATTTTGAGCATCTACTAGAACTCATCTAGTTTGGGGCTCAAATCACCCTTATACATTGTTTCTTCTTGATCTTTGCATGTTCTTGGGTGATCAAGGAAGGGTTTGGTGTTTGCAACAATAAAAAAAAAGAGAAGAAATGAGAAAAAAGGAGAAACAAAAGGTAAAAATGTTTTATATTTCATGTTCTTTTACATATCTGTGCATGCATGTATGATTATGTGTTTTTCAAGTTGTCATGGTGTTGGAATCTAGTTTTCGACACTTCCGTTGCATTCTCATGCATGCATCCATAGCACATCCAACAATTCCTTAATTTTACTTCCTTCATTAAGACAACTTTACGAATTTCTAATTTCTAATCTACTATTCGTCTTCTTCAATTGGGGAAAGGAGAGGTTATAAATCTATAGAGAGAGAGAGATAGAGAGAGAGGGTTGTATACAAAGAAACTTCATATTAATTTTATTAAAAATCAATACCTCTCTTGAATATCAAATTTTGAAAAACAAAACTCCTTTATAGAGGAAATCGAATGTAAATTGATTTTATTCTTTTTCTCCTTTAATCAAAGCAAAAACAAGACCTTGATTCTTAAACTTTTTCGATAGAAGAGTCTTTTACAATTACTATCATATTCAAAAATATTCTTTTGACAGGTGCCTATCTTGAATTGACTAGGAAGCCTGCCCGCCACCCCACGGTGGCCCTCCAGTTGATATTTGATATAGTTGGAAAGTTCCCACAGAGCTAAGTTTATTGCTCTTTTTACCAAAAAAAGCCTTAACATTAAAAAGATATAGATAACGGATTTAAAAAAAACTTTTATTAAAAATTTCGACAACAAAATGATTGTATTTTGACCTACCCAAAATTTTCAAAAGCCCTGTAGAAGTGCAAAAAACTTCTATAATCATCTCAAAATCCCCACTACAAATTTTGGACTTCAAGTCCATTCACAAGCAATCTCAACAATCACTTCAATAATCTTAAAAATGAACTTAGATATATTCATGTGTTTAACTTTAAAACATTTATATACATGTGTTCTTTACAAAAAATATAGTCCAAAACATATTTATAAGGATGCAAATGTTTTTAAAAAATATTTACAAGGCAAAGATGCCTACACAGCAGCACGTGACGAAGTTGGCTAGTCGTAAGGTAGAGTCCCTGCTACTGAAGCCCCTAATCGTGCACCAGGGAGGTTTCATTTAAAAATAGAAAAGAGAGTGTGAGCTAAACAAGCTCAATAAGTGCTAGAATTTATATTCAAATCATATTTAATTATTTAAACCTTCCTAAAATAAATTCATCTAAATTTGCAAAATTCAATATTTAATATAAAAAATATATACTTCCCAAAATCAAGTTTCTCAAATCGCTTTTCAAATAAATAGTGGCAGTATTAAAAATGTCATGAATTTCTTAAAAGACATAGCGTATCTTTGTCATATGGTACCCTCAGGCATAAAGTCACGGAGCTAGTTCGGCATCACTTACCCGCGATTGGTTAATCACTAGTGATGGAGTTGTATCTATATCGCTTTCCCACGCTAGGATAACCATTATACTTACGGAGCTGGCTCTGCATCATTTACCCGCAACTAGTCAACTACTAGTTACGAAACTGGTTCTACATCGCTTACCCATACTGGGTTAACCGCTATATACTGGTAGTTACGGACCTAGTTCTACATCGCTTACCTGTAACTGGTAAACCAATAGTTATGGAGCTAGTTCTACATTACTTACCTACAACTAGTCAACCGATAGTTACGGAGCTGGTTCTACATCGCTTACCCATACTAGGTTACCATTATACACTGGTATATTAATATGTATAAAACCTATCAGTATACCATAGGCTAAAAACCATTTCCTTTTTATCAATCAATATCATCATCTCAATATAAACTCAAATCATATAAGATTTAACTTTCAAACTTCAATTCATATATTGCTAAAAACATAAAATTGTACTAGCAATATTCATTTATAATGCATCATTCACATAAAACCCATAATTCATATTCACTTCAGGATAGAATAGAAATCATTTTTATAAAATACATTTAAAATGCATTACCCGTTAAGCAACTTTATCGCCAAGCACACTCACGCATTCTGTGCTTTTCCTTTACCTGCACAAGCACATTTCACTTTGGCATTTATTTCCAAATTTAAAAATAAGACATTAACACTATAAATTCGGTTTAATCGAAGTCAAGATTAGTATTTAATCGAGTAACACGTATGCTAATCGTATTTCTGTTTACTACTGAAAGCTAACCTATTGTTCTACGCTTCCAATTCTAACTTCAAAAGTCACTTAAAATCATATTTTTACCTATTTTAACTTATCAATTTCATTAAAACACTATCTCACTCAATTTAATTCACCACACTACATCATGATGATGTATGATGAGTCACGGATATGGCCTATATCCAAAAGCTATACCTCTATTTGTTCCTTACTTTTCACATAGCAAATGTTCAAATTAGACTTTAAGGTCTTCCAGACATTAATTCCCCTATGTCTCTAGTTTCCATATCATCAAAAAGAGGCCATTTGAAGTTCTAATTCTAGAAACAAGCATAAAATATCATAAGCTACTCCAACACAGGGGCAATATCAGCTCGCCATTTTTAATCTCAAATTCCAATATGATTCATCCAGAACTAGGTCAGGGTCTCTTCTAAGAATTTATATTACTATGTCTTAGATGTCATATCCAATTCAAATCACCCAATTTGAAGGTTTGTAGGCTAAGTTATAGTCAAAACAAGATGTCTGGTTCAAGTGATCTGAAAACCAAATACGAACATTCATTAAACATAATTCTTTCTCTTGTCATATTCATCCCTTAAATGCTTCCAAACTTATTTTCTACTCCATGGAAAGTCAAAAATTTTCTTTTATCTTACATAAATCTATCCCACTAAAAAGCCCTAAAACTAGAAATTTAGGTTAGAAAAACTTTCCAATTTATCTTCCAATCTCTTAGTATTTGATGAGTACCTCCATTTGATCAAGATCTCTCCAATTTATGCTCCAAAACTATGAAAAATGGTAGCTGCACTCTTCTTCTCCCTCCTTGGCCAAATGTCCCTTTTTCTCTCTTCTTTCTCCCTTTTGTTTGGTCTCTCACGTTTATGTTCACATGAAGATAAAAGTCTTGCTTTATTTTTTTTAATGCTCATTTAATGGATTCCACATTCATGTTCCTATTGGTTCTCTTCTAATGACTCATTTTTCCACTAATACAATGTAAAATGACCAAATTACCCTTAATGACATGTAAAACAAAGACCAAATTGCCCTTTAATGGCATGTAAAAAGATCAAAATTCCCTTTATTGAATTTAATTCATCAACTAACCGAATTAAATTCTGAAAATATTCCGCAACCATCTTACCATCGAATTGACCATGAAATACTCTAATTAGGGCCAATACTTATTGATTGGATGCTTTAAAATTTTTTGAAGGAGTTTAAAATCATTAACGCACATTACTTTCCAAAAAGGGCATTTTAGTCCTAAACTTTCAAAACTCCCGAAATCTATCCTATACAACTTATTTTCGATCAATTTTAGTATCATTAAACTCTAATACTTATTCCAAATATTTTTCATTATTTCGAAGTTAAGTCCTAAAAAAAATTCACTATTCATCTGAAAATATTATTCACCGAACATGAAAGTTTTTATTCAATGAAAGGAAAGTTTCAGGGTTTTACATCTTTTTCATTTTTCTTAACAATTAGAAATGACATTTTTAAGTATCTCTTACTTCAAATGCCCCTAGACATAAGTATAAATATTTTAATGGTAACAAAATCAATTACTAATAACTTTTAAATATGAAACTAAGGTGATCCAATTTTTCTCTCTTAATTTAAAAAATCATTTAACTCAGTCAAGTAATTTTATTTGATTGAATGGTCATAACTTATTTTTTAAAATAATTCACTTTACTAAATCAACTAACTTTTAATTGATTGATTGATTTTTATTAGAACAAAATCAAAATTTATTTTGGTGAAACTAATTTCTTTTTACCATCAACTTTCAAAAGAAAACTTTTTTTGGTTATGAAAAACTCTCAATTTATTCTTAGGCTAGTTTGATTAAAGAAAACTTAAATCAAACTTGAAAAGTTATGATTTTAAGAATAGATATCATAAGTGTGTATATATAGTCCATGTTGTCTTTGGTTGAAAAATCTTTAAATCAACTATTATTTTTTTAGAATTTAAATAAATTCATTAAAATAAAATAACCATACAAAGTTAATTTAAGGAATTAGTTTAGAAATCTCCTCCCTAATTCTGAATTCACTCAATTCACAAACTAACCTTAGGACCCATCCAAAGAAAAGTGTCAAATAATTCAACATGCGTATTGCACTTGCCTGTCTCTTACTCCACTTTCCTTTCCTAATGCTCCTTCCACCTTTATCTTCTTCTCACCTTCTCCCTTCTTTTTGCAAGCTATCTTCCAACCTAAAAGCTTCTACAATTGTAGTTGGAGTTCCTTATTCCTCCTTGTATGTGGATGATCTGTAACCTACCTAAAATTTCCAGAGTTTGTGAGGTTGAAGATTTGTTTCATACAAGTACTTTATTTTTTATGACCTTTATGGTTTCACTATAAGATTCTCCTTTTAGATAGTTTCCATAACTCTATATTTCCTTGCCGCAGGTTGTGGTATCATCCCTAGCCTTCTTCACTTCCTACTTTGTATAATTGTTCTCTAATCCACTGCCTAAGTTCTCACAAAATAGTTTTGATAAGAATCATGGAATATTTCAAGACCCTCTTGTTCCTTTCCTTCCATATACTAAACACACATGATCTGAAAGCTATCTCCATTCTTCCTTTTTTCTATTCTAGAACCATTATGATTATTCTACAACTAAGATAACATCTCTTTAAAGCTCATATATGATTTGTCAATATCCTAAAATTTTTGAACCCCCTTCCATAACATCAATGCCTCTTTACATTTAAAGAAAAAAAATGCTTACTTAACTGTGGCTCCTCCTCACATAGTTTACATGTTTAGGTATTATGCAATTGGAGTAATCTATCTAACGTAGGAAGTTTGTTCTTAGTAATTAACTATAAATAAAAGGACACTTTAGGTTGAATGTTCCTGCTCTAAACCACTTTAACCTATGCATACTTTTATTCCCTACTTCTTAACCTTTCTCTATATAATTTGTTGTTAGAAAATCCTTAAGAGTGTTCTATCCATTCATTCTTGTCCTCCCTATCTTGATCTAGATTATAGTTAGGTAATATCCTTTAAGCCTCTGCAAGATAGTTACTCTATTATATTAGACCTTATCCATTCTTTAACTTCCTCATTTAGGGGACTATATTTTAGGATTAAAGTCTTGAGCTATGATTATATTAAAAGTCCCTCCTTACTCCAGTTATTAAATAAGAGTGAAGCATTCTCATTGCCCATCTTACATTTTATATAATCTAGTAACTGACTCCTCAATCTCAGCATTTGATTTTAGTAGAAAGACATGATTTGTTGCTTTTTTTAACTCTTATAAACTTTTGTCTTTCAACCAACAAGCGTGCATCTAGCTATTCTATAGGGAATTCTTGTTATCTAAAAACCTTTATATCTCTTTCCAATAGCACTTTTTTGAGTAATCAGATGGAAATGATTCCTCATCCCCCCTTGTCTAATGGTTTAGACACTTCACTCCGACTTAGCTTTCCTAAGACTCTCCCTTCCTTATTCCCAGACTATAATAAATTTCTCATCAATCTTTCTATTTTCTTAGTTAACCCTTTGGATAGAACAAAATGGGAAGCCTAGTAAATATGTTGTGAGTTCAGGAATGAATTAATGAGTTGTAACCTACCAAATGGATATAAGTTTATATTACACCAACCTCTTAACCTCTTCTTTACATTCTCCATCAGAGGAATGCACTCCCTAAAATGTAGTCTCGTACTTGTAATAAGCAAGTTTAGGAAGATGAATGGAGAATGCTTTACCTAAATCTATATCTACTGTGCACTCGATGATAGAATAAGTTGGCTGTTGCATTTATTAAATATCTAATCTTGAAAGCTCTTTGAACACTATAAATAAGGGTGTAAGCTCCCTATCGATTAGTTCACTAAAAGATTAAGTAGTTATACATAGTCTAATTCAATTCCTGAGTTTTTCAGGAAACCTAAACACCTTAAGTACCTAAATTATGAAATCCCAACTAAGAGAATCATAGGCATTATGAAAATCAATCTTCATAGCTTAATTTCTTAAGCCATTTCTTTTAGAATACCCCCTAAAAAACTATTATGTAAAGAGCACATATATCTTTATTTAATCTATCTTCTATGAAAATAAAGAGAAAGACTAAATAAGGAGGAATCACCCGATTAAAGAAGTATTTAGTTAGAGTTAAAGGAGATGTAGAACCCTATAAAAAAGTAAGTCATGATGTGAAGTGACAAATGAAAACTTTGCTTGAAGAATATCAACACGAGAAAGATAGAAGGGAGAGATTAAATTATGAAATTGGTAGTGGAAGATCGTTTGCTTGTGTTCATGATGATAATGGAAATGTTGAAGGTGGTAGTGGTAGTGTTAGTGTTAGTGTTTCTTCCTAGCAATAAGTGAATATTGCATATGGATATGATATTAGGAAAAGAAAAAGGTAGATGACTAATTTTTTTGCACCACAAACAACTTTTAAAGTCCACCCTTCAATTCGTAGTGCCTTGCAATCAAGAGATGCAACTCACACTGTAGACATGGCAATGGCTAGATGATGGTATGATATAGATGTAGCATTCAATACTTCCCTATCATACTATTATTAGTCTATGGGGGATGTTAAAGCCTCTTATAGTCTGGGATACAAAGCTCCTTCCATTGATAACTACAAAGGTAAACTTTTGAGTTGCTTAGTTTCTGAAATTAAAAGTTATTGAGGAGAAAGAAGAATGGATTGGGCTACTTATGAGTGTTCAATCATGTCTGATGATTGGAAAAATAGGAGACATGAGTATATTATTAAATTTTTGGTTTATTCTATAAATGACTCAATGTTTTTTAAGTATATTGACACATCTAGCCTTATTAGGAATATCAAAACTTTATTTGAGATATTCGATGAAGTTGTGAATGAAGTAGGGTTAGAAAATATTGTTCAGTTTATTACTAACAATAAGTCCACTTATAAAGCAGCGAAAAGAAGGTTACAAAATAAATATAATTCTTTTTTCTAGACTCCTTATGTTATACATTGCATTGACTTAATGCTGAAAAATATAGGGGACGCTAGCTATTTTCTTAATATTTATGAGATTGTGCAGAAAGCCAAAATGACAAGTTCATCTATAATTGTGCATGGATGTTGAATTTAATGATAAGGGAATTTAGCAATGGTATGAATTTGTATCATTCTATTGTGACAAGATTTGCAACAAATTTCTTATCACTTTAGTATTTTGTTATGATGAATAAAGAGTTGAGACTGATGCTTACAAGTGATAAGTAAGTTGCATCTCAGCATACTAGATCTAATGCTGGATTAGCGATTTCAAGAATTGTACTAGAAGATAGTGAATTTTGGTCTCAATGCCAATTTGTTATCCAAGTTTGTGAGCTTTTGGTAAGGGTGCTTCATTTAGCTGATAGTAATGAAAAGGTAACAATAGGTTATTTTTTGATGTCATGGAGAGGGAGAAGGAAACAATCAAGGCCAATATGAAAAATAGGTCTTCTTTATACACACTTTATCTTACAGTCATCGATGACAAACGGGAAAGACAAATTTCTTCTCCGTTATTTGCAGCTAAGGCATTTTTTAATCTTAATGTCTATTTCAAATCAGATTTTACAAAGAAAGATGAAGTTAATAGGGGAATATTATTAACTATTACAACAATTGTTGTGTATGACATGATGCAAGATATCCTAAGCTCACAAATGGAGCTTTATAAACAGTCTTCTGGAGATTTTGGAATGTCAATTGCTATTCAATAAAGAGCAAAACTTTCTCTAGGTATTAGCTTTTTCCCTTTTCTTAATTATTGGAAATTAATTATCATTTTATTTTGTAACACTATTTTTGTTGTCTTACGACTTGCAATTTCTTAGTGAGATCAATTCGGAATTGATGTTCTAGAATTGCAAAAGTTTGCAATTCGAATTTTAAGTCAATGTGTGAGTGCAATAGGCTGTGAAAAGAATTGAAGTACATTTGAATTAATCTATTCCTTTTTCTATTCCAAGAAAAAGGAATAGATTAGAACACAAAAGATTGAATGACTTGGGCTTTTTTTGTTATAATTTAAAGCTTCGGGAAAAGTATGTTATTATAATTATTAATTTAGATATAATTTCTTATAATTTTTAATAATTAAATTTTATTGTTTATTAGGACTTTTAATAATATAAGTAGTTCAATAGATCCAATTTGCATTGATTATATCGATATTTTAACGAATTGAGTTTTTGAAGAACGATGTTTGGTAAATGTGAATGACTTGGAAGATAATTAAGCATTGACATATCATTTGGTGCATTAAATTTGAATAACGATGATGATGAGACTCCTCTCAATGATAAAGATTTTACACCAAATGATAATTGGAGTCAATGCAATTATAACAGGTATCTTCCCGTAGACGATGGAATGAAGTTCCAGGTATTTGTTTATCATCTTTTTTTAATTTTATTTATATTTAATGTATATATTAAATTCTATATATGCAATGTAATTGTAAATGTTATTGTTTCAGGTACTTTGTTATTTCTTTATCACAAACTCTTGTTGTAAATTGTAATAATTTGAAAGTTAAGGATATTTATTGTTCTTTTTTTATGTTTTGATGTAATTATTATTTATTATATGACCAAATTGTAATATTTTAAATACCTTGTGTTGTTTTTAATTTTATATTTATATGATGATTGTCTTTTTTATATTAATTGTGGTTATTATTTATATATGAAATATTTTAAAAGTATTGTTATTACATATTAATTGTAGTAATTATTTATTATTATAATTTTTAGAGAAATTGTTGATATAAAATTATAAAATATACAATAAATTATATTAATAAATTATTTCATAATTTTCGAAAAATTTAAAAATTATTTTATAAATTTAAAAAATTAACCAAACGATATCGAATATTCTTCAACGCTATTACAGCACCGATACTAAAATCGGTACGATAATTCGTTGCCTGTGTTAGAACGAGGGAACAGCCATAAGGAGATAGCTGTACAAGTCTGTGAACTGGCAAGTCCACTCCACCCGGGGTCCTGTCACTCCTTCATCCTTTGTGAGCTGTATTCCATCTACTTTTTTCTCAATTTCTTTTTCCCCTTTACGGTCCAAACTAAACATCATCAATCTTTATCTTTTCTCTTGACCCACCCGGTTAGTCTGGCCTCAATGAAACCAGCTACAATCACCAATAAATGCTCGAATCCTGCATTTTCTCTGTCAACACAACTTTTTCGGTACAGAGGATTTGAATTCAAGAAACATTATATCATAATAGGTGGTATTTTTTATTTTGTCTTTGTCTTTGTCTTTTTCTACTTTATGTGATCCCTTATGTCTTTATATTTACTATATGTATTTTCTTATTATTTGTATGTGATCACTTTGTCTACATTTTCTTATTATCTAAAAATCCTTATGCATTTTCTGTTAGATTGTGCTAGCATTGTTTGTTAAATTATTAGAGTTTTTGTAATGTTCATTTCATGATCCAACGGTGGGAATGATCAAAGTGAAGGGCTGAGATTGAAGGGGAAAAAGGATGGTGGAGATTAAGTTTGTTATGAATCAATGGTCAAGACTCAACATGCACAGCTATACTCTTTTATTTTGTTATAATCATCTTCTTTCTTCTTTTTGTGTATATATATAGATGTATACCCTTTATTCAATATATACAATAAGAAATACATACAGAATTTCTTTTATATTCTCTGTTTTGTCATTGTTCCCCCTTTGTTGCTACATTTTTACGTTTTTATTGTCTAACTTTAAAAAATGATATTTTAACTAAGAATTGGAAGAATGCAAGCTTTAACTTAAACCAATCCCTTGATGCACTCATTTTAATTCAATATTTTTAAGTTTTTATGTTTACTAGTATAATTTCTAGTAATGATTATAGTTCTCAGGCAGTTATGCTTCTTTATCTATTGAAGACGAATATTTTATAACAAATTAGATATCTCAGTGGTCTTGGTGCCTTGATGATGTTAGACAAGAATATTGTGTGGCTCCTTTTAGGTTGTAATGTTTGGTGTGATTACAATATTATCTAGTTGCTTTCAATAATTAGTAGTAATTCATGTGGACTAAATATAAACAAAATCAAGTTGTTCAAATATATACCAACACCAGCAGGTTTTATTATTTTAATTTGTAATGGTATTTTTCAGGCATGCTAGGATGTTTAGAAGGTATTAAAAAAGGCTAAATAAAGCAAACAAATAATAAAAAAATATATAAAGAAAAGGCAAGAATAATAACAACATATCAAATCATAGGTGAAATTATGTTGAGAATGCTTTTACCTTATTTCATCTATTACCATGTCTATATATTATGTGTCCATGTTTACTTGATGTAGATTTCACTAACTACAAGGCATGGAAAAGCATAATTCATTATAGTGCACAGTTTAGGACTAAACGTAAAAAAGATCAATAATTTGGTTCGATACATTAACATTAAACATTACACATAGTCCTTATTTTCTTTTCAAACTAATGTTTTATAGTTTGGATTAAGGAGATAATTATTTCTAATTTAAGTTAAGACCAAAATTCAACCAGTACGTATGTATGTAAAGTTTTTTCTTCTTAAAAGTTATATGGCTAAAAGTGACTCATACCATAATCAATCTTCTCTCATTTTTTTGTTCTGCTCCTAATCATTTTTACTATTATAATGATTTTTATGTTTGTGGCTATATGGAAGGTCACATATATTTAAGTTACATATATAAACATAGACATAGAGTAAATAGATATTTCAAATGTAGTAAGGAGGGATGATAATGGAGGGATGTATCTATTGGCTTGAGTTGATGTAAAGGTAGAAAAAAACTAATTCATGGAATTAGTTTGTGTTATTAGCTTATGATTTGGAATTGAATAATGAAGTAATTATAATTATATGTTATATGCAAATGATATCTTATTCTTTATATTGATAATTAATTAGAATACATCTTTTTTATAATTTTTTAATTGTTTTAGAGATATTTCAAAGCTATACAAAAGACTTTACCACATACTACTCATCGAATATCTACTAGACACATATACCATAATTGACATAGGGATTGGAAGGGAAAGGAGTTGAAAAATTAATCTTGGAATTGTACATGGATAACCTATGTAAAAGATTTCAAAAAGCATCATAAAAGAGTGGACATAATAAAACTTGAATGTGCTTCTGCATTGCTTAATATCCTATACAAGGTGGGCAAGATATTACCAATCATTTGAATCGAAATGCATGTTTGCTGATAATAATATGAGTGAAACCTTTAATGGGTAGATCCTACGAATAAGAGAAAGGTCAGTTATTAGCATGTTTGAAACAATTAGAACCACAGTGATGAAGAGACATGCAAATAAGAGATGATTTCTATATACTTAAAAGTTAGATATTGCATCAACAGTTGGGAAGAAATTAGAAAAGAAAAAAAAAGAATGCAATAAAGAATAGTCTATAATAAAGATGGAGCATATGAAGTGTCAAAGGGTAATGGAAAATATAATATGAGAATTGGTAGACAACAATCCTATAGTTATAGAATATAGGATCAATATGGATACCTTTGCTAATATGTAATAAGTGCAATCTATCATTTCAAACAAAAAGTCAAAACATTTGTAGATGGTTGATATAAGAAGGCTTGGTTCCTTAGTTTGTGTGATCGTGTGTTACAATCTATTAAGGTGCAATTTTCTGGCTTACAATTAATGCAGAGGTGTTATGGCAAGTGGTTAAAGAGTCGTGCTAAGAAGGCCAAAATCTACTAGAAGGAAAGGAACAAATAAGAATAAAAATTTGAAAAATTCAAACACATTATCTTATAAGGGATAGGTAAAAAAATGTACGAAATATGGTAATTATGGCTTCAATGTTAGAAAAAGCAACAAGGATGGCTTAAGCATACCTAGAGAAACATCTTTGTAGGTGTAAATACAAACCTTGAATTGTTTAGTGCTCACTATAAGAAAAATAGAAATTAGCGAGAAAAAATTACTGACGGAACAGTCACCGTTGCATATTATAGACGAAAAAAAATCTTCCATCGGTAATGTTGATGGGAAATTTTTCGTTTAGCGGTGGTAGAAATATCCGATGGTAAATATAAAGGGAAATCACCCTAGTAAACTTTACGAGCAAATTTAGCGACGGTATGATTTTACCGTCGGTAAATAAGGTGGAAAATGTTCAAATTACCAACGAAAAGTGATCCATCGGTCATGTATGTCGGTAATTATAGTTGCGAGGGAAATTACCGACGATATGTCTTGTCCGTCGGTAAACAAAGCGAGAAATTACTGACAAAAGTTTGTCCATCGGTAAATTCTGTCGCTAACCCCAAAACGTAGACGTCGTCGTCTGCTTCTCCTTCAACATTTTAAATTAAATGAAAACAAAACCAAACGATGTCGTTTTCATTTATAGACCCGAAAATCCCCTCTCTCCCCTGCACCAAACGACATCATTTTCATTTACATTTAACAGACTCGACAGTCCCCTCTCTCCCCTCCGCATCTGTATTGTCTTCTTCTTTGATTTTCTTCTCTCCCACACCGTCGGCTACAATTTTCTTCTCTTTGTCTACCGTTTACCTTCATCGTGTGTCTGGCTACCATCTTCTTGTCTCCGACTACCATCATCTCTGCTTCAGTTAAGGTATTTTTCCACTGTAAAACAAAATGGTTTATCATATATTGGATGAAAGTTTAGTTGGGTATTTCATTTATTTGTGTATTATGTCATTGAAAAACAAATTTAAGGTGTAAATGTTAGTGATAGAAGGGACAAGACATTTTTGTTATTGTGATATTAGGATAAATTTCTGATGCATGTAAGGTGTTTGATGAAATGTCTGTTCTTTGAAAATTTGACCTACTTAGGTGTCAATTGTACAAGAACAACTGGCTTTTTTTTCCTTTATAAGGGCATACAGATTCTGAAAGCCAATATATAAAACTCTTTTATCATAGTTCCAAAGCCTTCCCTAAACTATATGATGATTTTTTAAAGGTACTACATTAAAATGTTTCTCATTTTATACTTTAAATAATTAAATAAACCAACAATTATTTATTCACCTTGATCTGCATACATTCATTAGTACATCATAGCTTGTAAGGCTTTAAATACTTTATAATAAACAAAACTAACTTTGATATAGAAGTAGTTTAAGCTATATTATTATAACTTCCTCAATTATTGATCAAACTATATACCTTATTATGAACATGGCATTTAGTCCATTTTCTGGCTCAAGCTCATCTTCTTTAATTTAAAGATCTAATGCCCTCCTAATAATATGTGCCTCTCAGGCTCTCCTTCAACAACATACTCAAATACACCATCACTAAAATTATTAAATATTGGCATAGATTCCTTTCCATCTAGATCATTTTTACTTTTAGTAGAGGGTGTTTTTATCTTTATAATACTAATATTTTGATTCACACTATCTTGACCTCTAGGCTCACTCTTAGGTTCTCATTTAGATTAAACTCTCGTATTAGGCGTAAATCTAACCCTTTCATCCTTAAGAATTATATTAACTTCATCAAAACCTAGATCATCATTCTCTTCATTAACTTTTAATGGAGGTGCTAGATTGTGTCAAGTAAGCCTTCCCTAATTAGGAATTTGAAGATCTTGTCACCTTTTTTGTTTCTTAAATTGATGGGATTGCCTCAAATACATATATTTCACCTTATTATGATTCATTTTAAATATCGGGAAAAGAGCATGTTTAAAGCTATAAAAAAAGTTAGTGATGAAAAATTCTTCACTCGCTCCTTTATATATATACTCTTTAAAATGTCAAACAATTCATATTTCACTTTTTAGTTTACTTTTCTAGATGCTAATCTCACACTCTTGCCCTTTTACAAGACTAATGATAATTCAATTAACCTAGATTTGATAATTTTCCATATGAAAATTCTAGTTGAATTATTTTATTATGGAAAGAACAAAGATTTTTTTATCTCACTGTATGAAAATTCTAACGTGAAAGAATTGAAATAGTACTTAAATAATAAATTTCATAAATAATATGTAAAGATAGACAAACACTAAACAAAACAATGAAGGAATTTTTATATATTTTTTAAATTTT
>JANQAP020000163.1:1368529-1383512 GCA_026874005.2 Erythroxylum coriaceum
AAAAACATCATGATTTATACCTAATCGCAACAAAAATAAAATTAATCCCTATCATATAGTAAGAAGAAAAAAATCGGGGTCCAACACTTAATATGGCTCCTTTCTCCATTATAGACAAAAAGTAATGCTTATTTTGATTGTTGTTTGTGCTTAAAAAGGCAAAACTTGGCACATAGAAACTCCAATTTGAAAATTAACTTCTTTAATTTATATCACCACTAATTTGCTAAAAACTTGAAACTCCAACTACCTGAGCAATGAAACAATTTAAGAAAAAAAAGGAAAAAGGTAGTTTTAGCCACCATTATAAGTTTGAAATTATGGTTAATCATATATAAACAAATGGAATGCCCATTAATGAGAGGGAGTGTTCTACTTCTGATAAAGGTTTAAATTCTATAGAGATATGACTTGGGTGTCCTTGTTCCTTTATTTAAATGCTACGTTCTTTGTATGTTTTAAAGTAGAGTGGAGCTGAAAATGAGCATTAGGCTCCATATATATTAGAAAATTGAGCTCTATAGTGGGTGTTGAATCTAACAAATAATCCTACTCTGATCACAAATGAATTGTATATAGTAATGAGCAGGGTTAAGTTCGCATGGACTGGTAAAGCTTATGTCTTTTCCCAAATTAATAAAAAAATAAAGGAAAGGGGGTTTTAAGTTGGAAACTAAACTAAATTAAAACAAAACATGAAAATAAATCAAGAACATAATTTAATGAAATCAAATGACAACGAACATCTAGCCTAAGATATAATTATATTTTTGATTCTTTGAATTGATCATTGATGCAAAGGTAAACACTTCTATTCCTTAATAAATTGTTTATAGTTATTAATAAGTTCTAACAACGTATCTATCCTTACTTTCTTGTTAACCAAAATAAGTTCTTTAATTATTTATCTTATCAGAAAACAACCAGAAATAAGCTCTTTAGATTTAATCTACTAACAACATTAAAAACTAGATAGACTCAATTCTAGCTAATAAACACACAAAGTCAGTTTATTTATACCATATTATATATCCATATAATATGAATCGAATCTTATACTGAATCCTGTTATTTTACCTTTAAACATTAGAAAAATCAAATTATTATAGATTTAATCATTCTAATTGGCAATATATTTTGATAATTAAATGATAATCCTCTTCGTATCAATAAACAAAACAACCATATTAATAATTTCATAAGATATATAAATGCTAAAGAATAAAAGAGTAAAGAAAAACAATTAGATCTTGCACCTCTTGACGAATCAAACTTCAATTAACCTTTGGTTAGAAAGAGAGAGTTTAGTTGTATAAAGTTTTAAAAAATAGCTTCAAAATAAAAAATGCAGAAAATAAATATGAACTAAGAAGAGAGGAGATGGGACGACTGCTTATGCACCTCCAACCATTATATAATCTTAAAATCCTATTTATTCTTCATAAAAAAAAGGGATTAAAGACAAGAACAAAATTAAATCTAAAGGACATTATCCTACCAAAAACAAGTCATACCTTAATCAAAACTCCTAAAAGGAGCTAAACATAAACATAAGTATTTAGGACCCGGTAATTTTAGAAAGACTTTATCCATTTAATCACGTTTAGTTTTTAAAGTAATATATCAACTAAAGCGTGGGTACGCCTTATGCTTAAACCTACTCTGGAACTCTTTTTTTTGCAGGCTTCTTTTTTAAAATTTACATATTTATTCCTTCTTTATTAGATCTCTACTTGTAAGCACATTTTACTCCAAATCTTCAATCTACGTCATAAAATACAAAATATATGATTGTTATCCATAATGACAAAAATTTTATCAATTAGAATATTGCAAATTAATATAAAATATGTATATCTTATGTATCCTATCGCTTTAGGTGTTTGTAAAAGACACTGAACTTGTATGGGCTATTGCTTTTCGATAGGCCATTTAGACAGTTAGCCTTTACGGTCTTTCAGGTAACGAAATGGGCCTCTTGCCATAAAAGGTTTATTGACATTCTAGGTAAGAGAGAGAGAAAAAAATTGGGCACAACAAATAGATAGGCTCATGTAAGAAAGAGTAGAAGACTGAAAATAGTTTTTGATTTGGATTTATCATTAGAAAATGCAACGAATTAGAGCTTTAAATATATTCAAGACATAGAAACTATATGGAAAACATGCAACAATAATATTGGCTTTGAGTCCTTGGACAATTCAACCAATCTTTTAGTATAATACTTATTGGAGAAGTTAACGGTATCGTCATCCAGGGGTGGTGGCGCAGTTGGCTAGCGCGTAGGTCTCATAGCTTCTGAGTTATCCTGAGGTCGAGAGTTCGAGCCTCTCTCACCCCAGCCTCTTTTTCGGTGTATTATAAACTGATTTTTTTTGACCTCAATGCTTATTCTTTATTAGCCTTAATGAGTTTGGTATACTCGTTCATTTGCATTTGTGTGGAATAGTGTTCCATATTGTGCTTATGCTACTCTCTCCCCAGTGGATGTTGAAAGCTTTAACAAATGGGCCATTTTCCATTATCTCCATGCTTCTTGGATAATTACTTCAAATGGGATTAATGGACATCCGCCATGTATAAATTCATGCCACTTGGTGCGTGTCATTTCTTGTAAATTGAGTTAAGACACATGAGAATGGCAGCACTTAGCATGTAACAACCTGTTCTCATACCCAAAATAATTTCGCTCTTTTGTGCATATAATAAGGGATATACATTGTACAATGCCATCTTTAAATTTTTCTTCAATATCAAACAAAAATAGTCAATGCTGATAGGTTCTTTTTGGGTTATGAGCACTGACACGGTAAACAGTTGTTTCAAATATACCACACGTTACCAATCAGTAGTCTCACCTTTGTTCACGTTACTATCTTGCTTTTAAAGGGAACATATTTTCCTATGAAGTTTCAACGAGTCACAATCTAAACTTAAACCGCCTGGTATACATGAACATTAATGGATGTCTGTAGAGCTTTCATCATCATTTTGTTTGCAAAGTAAATAAACATGAAGTTGGGTAAGAAGTTGGTGAATCGGCTTTCAGCCACTCTTTTTAGATAGTTCGGACATTCCATCACTTGTAAAAATGCAAGTGACTACTATAATCACTATCAATTTCCTACCTTAAAATTGCTGCTTGATTAATGCAACATCATAAGCTTTATATTAAGATAGTAGTATGAGAAAAATCGAGGCAAAATTTGATGTCGAGTGTAATAAAATAAACACAAAACTTTTTTGTTTGACTTGTTGAAAGTCAATTTACTTAAAATTTATAATATAATTGATGCATGAATATAATAAAACATGAATCATAAATTTGTACCTTATTGTATAATTTGATTCTTTTTTGTCATTTTATCTTGAACAATTTTATGAAATTTATTCATCTATAATAGTCGCACACGTTTCTGACTTCTAATGGTATATATATAAATATAGTGAGAAAACTATATAAGTCGTGTAGAGATGATAAATAAAAAGTGGTAGCTCCTTTAGAGCCTAAGTTTATCTACAATAATGTTTTAACATTTTAGTAATTTAATTGAAATAAAACGCTAATTTTGATTATACTTTAACTAGAATAATTTAAATTCTAATTAAATATCAATTGACCCTAAATAAGATCCAATATATCATATTGGTCCTTATTTATTAAATATTTCTTATATAATCCTATGATTTCTCAAATTTTATAATCAAGTTTAACATGATTAAATTACATTTTTCTCTCATCAACTATTTTTTATGTGTGACTCATTAGGTTCCTAAATATGTTAACAGTTAATATAAATTATAACTCTAAATCACATTTAAGATTAAATAAATTAAACTCCTTTAATTTATCTTTAATTATATAATTAAATAATTTATACTCATAAATTAAGATTGACATCCAACACAAATCATGACCAAGAAAAGGGATAACTTGCTTACACAAGATAGTACCAAAAACTAGGTAATAAATGGTGTAGTTAAAGCAGCTCTTGTTTTTCTCTAAATTGTTCTATAGTTTGCATGGTGATTCTTAAGATCTCTTTTTGAGCTTTGGTTCATCCTCCCCTCCTTTGTCAATAAGGTGCACCAGTTGGTCAGGCTGATATCTCCTCTTCTCCTCTTTTGCTTTTCTATTTTGCATTTTTGATCCCTTTTTGATCCTTTGTCAATCTTGTTGGTCTATGTTTCTTCTCCTTTAGCTCAGTTTCTCCTTTCACCTGTTTAAGATCGATTCTCTTATTTCCCTTACACTTACCTTATCTCAAGGTTATTTCAATCTAAGTCCCATATATATTTTCCTTCCCTCTTTTCCCTGCTTAGTTTTACTATTGCTTTAAGTAACGAAATTTCAACTTTCCCCTTTACTATTTCTCTAACTTCCTCTTTAAGTAACATATCTACCATTCCCACCCAAACTCCTTCACTTTAGGATCCCATTATTTTCCCCTCCTCTTCATCTTAACCATGCTCTCCAACCTTACTTTTTCTATTCACCCCTTACCTGAGCAAAACAAACCTCACACCCAGAGTACTTGGAGTCAAGTGCTTAATGACTCACTTCGGGACTTTACCCTTCAATACATTCCCTTGAATTTTAGAGATTGTCAACTCGTAGTTGCCCTACCATTACAAGTGCTTCAAGAAGGGATTATAAAATGGAACTCTTCCTTGATGGGTTTCCTTTTAAAGAAAAGGCTTGCCTATCCTCCTTTAAAGTCATGGGCGAGTAAAAACTGGAGTGCTTATGGAATAATCAAATTTCTTATTCCTAGTGACAATCATTTCATTTTCAAATTCAATTCATAAGCAAAAGCACAAAAAGTGTTAAATAATAGGTAATGACACTTTAACAATAAACTGATTTTCTTATAGAAATGGCATTCAGGGGTAGTTTTCCTAAACATGAGGAACAAGAGGATCCATATTTAGAACAATGCTTATAACATGCCTCTTGAGGACTAGACCATAGAGGGATTGAGTTATATTACAATCTTAATTAATAGGCTAATTGGAATGGACTAGACAATAGCAACTCCCAAAAGGATTTCCTATACTAGAATATGCATCATGGTATAAATAAATTGGTCTCTAGTAGAAACAATCCCAATCGTGTATGATGAGAATGATGAATTATACAAAGACTAAATATAATTCTCATACCAATAGAGACCCGAAACTTCCTATTAGGGTCAGGTATGGAAAGCAACAATGAAGAAATTCGAGACAGGAGGCTACTTTGAGGTGAAGGGAATTAAGAATGATTAGGCCTAGAATAAAGAGAAGGAAGATATAGTTATAAGTAGTTCAATAACTATATATTTAGATCAAACCAATCAAGGAATTGAGCTGGAGAAGTACTCTAAAAATCTAAAGTTACAACTTATAAAGGAGGTTGATGCTACTCCTAATTAGCAAAAGATAAACAAAGAGGATGATACTTAAATAGTTCTACGAGACTTAAGTTTAACCTAGGAATAGGAAACTAATGCTCTATAAAAAAATCAACAACCTCCCTTTATAGAAGTACAATCTACTAAGATATCTAGGAAAGATGAGGCCTATTATTAATCATTAGCCTTTGAAGCTATTATTGACTAGCAAATAGTAGGCAAGGAATTCACTCCATTACAAAAAAGAAAGTTTTGCAGGAAAGCGAAAGGCTCTCACCTCTATTATTAAAATGATGAATTTTCTTTGTTAGAATGTCAGAAGGCTTACTAGCGCTCTAAACAAATTTTTTTAAAGAATCATGTTCACTCAATAAATCCCACTTTAATGGTTTTTTTTAGAAAACAAGCTCAGTGAACAAATATTGAAGTAATATAATTTCTTAAATTAGGGATGGACTATCCTCCCCAACCATATTGCTTTTTATTATGGAAGTATAGAAGTAACCTATGATCCTTAAAATCTATAGATGATAAACTTAATTCTCACAGACCAGATGATTCATCTAAAATTGTTTATGTTACATTTAATGAACATCATTTATGTATCCTTTCATTCATGTGTCAAATTTTGCCTTTTAAAGAACCTCTTCATAGAGAAAATCATAGCAAATTCATTCGTGAATTTAGGTTACTTATTTGGTGATAAGAGATTTTAATTGTACACTTACCCCTCTAGAAGTTGAAGGGAATATTAACATTAGGAAATTTTTAGATCAGCTAGCCAAATGTGCCTTAAATATAGAGCTAGCTGATCTAAAGTTTGAAGGCAATTTGTTTACTTAGAGAATAAACAACAAAGTGACTAGTTCCTAAGGAAGAAGCTAGACAAGGCAATGGTAAATTCAAAATGGATTCGTCCTGTTTAGAAAGTAAGGCAAAGTTTGCCAACCCTTACTTCTCTAATCATTCCCCAATTCTTATTAAAAATCTGGACTCTAGTACCACCCTACACTTTCCATTTAGGTTTAACAACTATTTTGGCCTTCGATGAAGGATTTTAAAAGGCTATTTTAAAAGGGAAAAATGTAAACATATGGGATCCCCCTTATAAATTTATAATGTAAGGCTTAAGTGTATAAAGCAAGAACTTAAGATTCTAAACAAGACGAAATAGAACAATATCAATGCCTTTAATAAATGTCTCAAATGATAGGCTTCAAAGAATCCAATAGCTTTTATTTACTGACCTGATAAACCATGTACTCCAAAATGAGGAGAAGGAGGTAATGCATGCTTACTTAAGGGCTATAAAGGCTTAATAATCTTTACTTAATCAAAGATTAAGGGTCTAATGGATGATGGATGGGGATAAAAATACCTAATTCTTTTATAAATATGTTTTGGCAAGGAAAAATATAAATATAGTCACTTTTTTATTACTAAAGGATGGTCCAAAAGATGCAAGCCAAAAGGATATCCTATGCAGCTTATAACTACTTCAATTAAACTTTAGGTTCTAAGGATGATTCCTTTTCTTCTAATTATATGCTTAGCTAATTTATCCGTGACAAAATTTCTGATGAATTTGCAAGCTTCCTAGATTCTCTATTTACTCCTAATGATGCTGGAAAAGTAGTATTCAATTTCAAATCTAATAAATCCCTAAGATTAGATGGGCTAAATGGTGTTTTCTTTAAAAAAAATCTTGACAATTGATAAAGAATTTGATTATTAAATTTATGGTAAGCCTTTTTAGTAAGGGATATATGTTAAAGGAGTTCAATAAGACATTTATATGTTTTATTCCTAACCCCTCCTTTTTTAGTGGATTTCAAACCTATCAACTGCTTTAACTTTATTTAAAAAATTATTTCAAAGCTATTGTCTATTAGGCTGAAGCAAACTGTTAAACCTCTCATCAATGACACATAAACAAGCTCTATAAAAGGGAGAGATATAAGTGAAAATATTCTTCTTATGCAAGAGTTGTTTAAGAATTAAAAAAGTAAAAAGTACCCAAAGTTATGTACAATCAAGGTTGACTATAAAAAGACTTTTCATACTCTTAACTGGTCTTTTACCCTTTATTCTCTCCAAGCTTTTGGTTTTCTAACAAAGTACCTAGCATGGATAGAGCAATGTCTCACAACACCTTCTTTTAGCATATTGGTGAATGGAATTCGCACTAACCTCATCAAAGGGGCAAAGGGAATAAAGTAAAGTTTGATCCCTTCTCCCTTTATCTATCTGCTCTAGCTATGAAGCTGCTATTAAGGTTGATCAAGCATTGTATTAAAATGGAAAAGGCTTTCAAATTCCAAAGAAAAACTGTAAAAGATTAGAGATCCAAAATTTAGCATTTACAGATGATTTGTTATTTTTTTTAGGTATGTATGCCGACTCTCTAAAGGCTATAATCTATGCTAAGAGATAATCAAAAATATCTTAGGCTTAATAATAAAAAAAGAGAAAAGTTGTTGTTTCTGCCTCTACAACACACTTATCTAGTTGGCTTGCTTCTATATCTAGGTTGAAGGACAAAGCAATTGCCTTTTACTTATTTGGGAATTACAATATCTCATAAAGGGTCAAAATTTTTACGTTTAATCTTAAAGATAAAGAAAAGGACAGACAACTAGTGTAATAATAGATAACTATTTTATACTATGAGACTTCAATTAATCAATGTTATATTGAATTCCATTCATATTCATTAGTTTGCACACATATCCCTTCCTTAATCTTTGATAAAAAGGCCATTAAGAAAAGCCTTAAAAGTTTCATTTGGACTGGAACGATCAATTCCTTAAATATAGCTAAGGTTGCTTAGAAAATGGTTTGTCTCCCAAAAGAAAGAGGTGGGACTTAGAATCACCATTTTCAAATTAACAAGACTACTAATTAAGAGGATATAGAGAATTCTGTCAAATAAATAGTCATCATGGGTTAGACAAATTCACTCCTACTACTTAAGCCAAAGTGGTTTATAGTTTTATAGAATTAAACCTAATACCTTATGGACAATATAGATATCCCTAAGCTCAAAGAAATGCTTCTTAGACAGACAATTAGGGTATGATTCCTATCTACATTTAAGGGCAATTATCTCACAAAATGCTTCTATTATACAAGTAGTTGTTGACAATCAATTTAATCTTAACCAAGCAACTTATGCTAAGTTAATAAGATTTGTACAGAGGCTAATAGGAAGCTTTTCTACTAGAGATCGCATATATTAGACATAGAATCATTAAGGGAACTTCTCAAACAGATCATGTAGAGACACATTGAGATATAGAAATCCTTTAGTTCCTTGGTATCATTTGGTATGGTTCCACAGACAATCCCTATAATGTCTTTTATTCTATAAATGGCTATACTAGGTAAGTTAATAACCAAAGATATAATGATTGAACAACAATCAGATGACAAATGATTGCTTTGCTCCACTCTCCTGGATTTAATTTGTTAGCTTAAGGTTTATATTTAACGATTTGATGATAACTATATAATATTTCAAAATTCAAATTGGATTTATTTCCTTTTCTAATTCTCAAAAAGGAAATAAAATCATAAGAAATACACTGTCTTTCTTGCAGGAACCTTTTTTGTGAACTTACCTTATTAGAAATGGTTTATCCAAAAGGATCCTACTAATTATGAAGGTCATATATTAGCTCTGTGATTACTAGAAGATTTTTGGCAAAGATGACATCAAAGTTATTCAAGGTTAAATCTATCCAGTTGACTAAAGATGCGAGTGAAGCAACGACTAGTTAAATAAATTGACTATTTAAGGAAGAACAACAACACTTATGAGGTAGAAATAACATATTTAAACTGTCGAAACATTTTAAGCAACATTTATACTATAAGAATCACATCATTACTATTGTGCTTTAGAAAGTGAAATCACTCTATCAAGAGAGAAAATGTTATTTTGTTTTTCAGTGAGCTTTTTAGAAGCTTGTCATACACTTCGAGTGTGAAAGGTTAGAGAACTTTGAAAAATATTTACTTGTGAGCTTGAAGAGGCTCGTCAAATTTAATACTCAGTTTTTATAGTAAAACACTCAAGTTGGATACTTAAGGACAGGACGTAAGCTTGGGTTGTAAGCTGAATTAGTGTAAATCGACTGCGTCTTTCTTCTCTCTCTCTTTAACTTTTAAATTTCTGCATTATATTGTGTGTGTGTGTGTGTGTGTTGTTTTTAAGAGGCTCCTTCACCTTTATAATAGGCTCCTTCTATTTTCAACTTGCAAAAGGTGTCTTTCAGTTTTAACAAGAGCCTTCCATTTTTAAATTGTTTTAATAAGATTTACCATTTAGTAGGCTCCTTTTGTTTAAGCAGGGTCTTATCCTACAAAAGTCTTCTATGGACTAACAAGTTGCTGTCATTTAAAAAGGCCTTATCATCTACCAGGATCCTATTGTTTTAACTAGGATTTGTTTATTATACAAATTGAAAGAACTTGTGAAAAATTTTATACACACAATTCACCCCCTGTTGTGTGTGTTTGTTTTTATCATTTGACATCAGAGAGAGGTTTCACATTTTTGTGATTTACAGCACTTGATAGATCATGACAAACACCTTGAGAAGTTTTGAAGGATAGTCCATCTTAAAGCCTCCTTACTTCAATGGAAACAACTACTTATACTGGAAAGAGAGTGACCATATATCTCCAATCTATAGATATCGAAGTATGGCAAGCAATTAAGTTAGTGCTACAATTCCCATCCGATAATGTAAAAGTATGAACTAATGTTAAAAGGAGAAATGCATTATTAAATGCTAAGGCAAAACATCACCTGATATATGCATTGTCTCCAAAAGGATATGAAGAGATATCCTACTACTCTACAGCAAAAAAAATGCGGGAAAAACTTTAAGTCATGTTTGAAGGAACAAATGAGGTAAAGAAGTATAGAATAAGTCTTTTAGTGTATCAATACGAAACTATTAGCATGAAACAGGTAGAAACTATAGATGAATTCTTCGAACACTTCAACAACATCATCACGGCCCTAAAGAAATTAGGAAAGATATATCCCAATGACCAGCTCGCAACAAAGATTTTCAGGTCACTACCAAATCAATGAAGACCTAAGGTGATAGCTCTAGAAACAAAAAACTATTTCACTAGACTGGCTACGAGGAAATCTGATGATCCATCAAACCGAGCTTAGGCGAGATGAAGGATCTTCCTACAGAAAGGGAATGACACTTAAAGCAACTGACGAATCAAACGGTGATGAAAGTGACACTAAGTTGCAAATAGATGGAGATGATGAGTCCAACTTTTTGGTCAGAAAATATGCCCTCTTCTATAAAAAGAAGCTAATGCAGAAAAAAGAAGGAAACAAGCAAGTCGGAAATAATAAGTTCATATCCAAAGGCAGCACTAACAATAGTAATACATAAAATAATCAAATCATATGCTATCACTGCAAGATGTCAAGACACAAAAGATCAGAATGTCCTCTTCTTCAAAAGGACAAGTTAGAGAACAGAAAATCCAAAAAAACAAGTGATGACTGTAGCTTAGTCAAATGAGGATTCTGAAAACTTTGAAGAAGACGAACAAGAAGAAGTCAGTAACGTTTGCTTTATGGCTGAATCAGAAGACAATGAGGTATATTACTCTAACTCTCATATTGAAGTTGATGAATTGAAAATACATATAATGAATTATATGATCAATAAAAAAGGTTGACGGTGAAGTATTTTAAAGAAGTTGAGAAGTCCAAAAGCAATGATACATTTCTGAAGAGTAAGATTAAATCATTGGAATCTGCGAATGAAAATTTGACGACCAAGAATATGTCTCTTGAGATTAACTATAAGTAAAAGGTTTTTGAAATAAAAGCTATGGAAGAAAGAGTAGTTAAGTTTAAAAATACACTACTAAAAAATGATTCGGATAAGGTAAAACAGTTAGAAGAAAAAGTCGCCGCCTTAGAACTTGAAATAGAGAAAATAAAAATATTTGCTGGAAAGATTTTATCTCTAGAAAAAGATCTGAAAAATTTCGTTGATGGAAGGAAGAATCTTGATGCATTGCTTCTTAACAGAAAATGCATTTTTGGTAAGATTGGAATAAGATACAATGAAAATAACAATATCAAGCTATACAAAAACTTCTTTGTTAAATCCAGCAGCAACTATAGCTAAAACTACAGGAGCCTGCTAAGTGGAAAAAAATCATAACAACTTTCATTAATCTATTTTGTGTAATTAATGTGGTAAACATGGTCATATCAGTCATTATTGTAATTTTCGTAAAAATAAATTATCTTAGAAGTATGTTTGGAGATCGAAAGGTTAAAATATTAATCGGAAAGGACCTAAAAAATTTGGGTACCTAAATTGAGATGATATTTTTTGTAGATATGCTTCAAAATAGAGAGAAGAGAATTAATAGATAGTTAATAGCAGCTGTTTGAGACACATGATAGGTGAAATATTGCATTTCAACTATATTGAAAGGAAAGATGGAGGTAATATTATCTTCGTAGATAAAAATAAAGCAAAGGTCACCGGAGTTGGTAAAATTGGTAATTCTGACTCTACCTCTATTGATAACGTTCTCTTTGTTGATGATTTGAAACATAATTTGTTAAGTGTGAGTCAGCTATGTGACAAAGGTTACAAATTTAACTTTTATGCATCTCATTTTGAAAGTATCAATATTCATAATGATAATATTGTGTTTGTTGGTCCTAGAAATCATAATATATATTGTGCTCAACTAAAGGACATGTCTTTATAAAATTTTAAGTATTTTGTCTCTCTAAAAAAGGATTCGTTTATCTGGCACAGGAGATTCGGACATGCCAGCATGAGCATTCTATCAAAATTGTCCAAAAACGAGTTACTAAGAGGGCTACTAACCTTAAAGTTCGAAAGCAATCAGGTTTATGAGGCTTGTTTAAAAGGTAAACATGTCAAAAGCAGCTTTCCTCCTAAAATATGGTTTCTACTAGCCAACCACTTGAACTTGTGCACATGGATTTATTCGGTCCCACTAGAATTCAAAGTTTTGGTGGTAAAAATTACAGTTTTGTTCTAGCAGATAATTACTTCAGATTTACATGGGTTTATTTGTTATCAAATAAGGATGATGCTTTTGAAGTGTTTGAGAAGTTTTGCAAAAAATTTCAGATAAAAAAAGGGTACTGCATCACTTCAATTCGAAACGATCATGGAGGAGAATTTGATAGCAGAAAATTTGAAGAATTTCGTCACAACAATGGTATAACTCACAACTTCTCTTGTCCAAGGATGCCTCAACAAAATGGAGTTGTAAAGAGAAAGAACATAACTTTGGTTGATTTGGCTAGGGTTATGCTATGTGAAAGTGGACTACCTCATAGATACTGGGCAGAAGCAGTATCCACGACATGTTATGTTCTTAACAGATGTCTTATTAGAATTATTATGAAAAAGACCTCTATGAGCTGTGGAAATGAAGAAAACCAAATGTTGGCTACTTTTGAGCTTTTGGCTGTAATTTTTTTATTCTAAACAATGGAAAAGACAACCTTTGAAGGTTCGATGTGAGATCAAACGAATTTAATTTTCAAGGATACAATACTGCCAGTAAAGGATTCAGAGTATTAATAAAAGAACAAAGAAGATAGAAGAATCAATACATGTGGTATTTGATAAAGCATTACCATCGACAGTAGTAGCTAATTCAGATGATGAAGGCATCTTTTGATTCCTAAAAGTACATCGGAGAATCAAACTACACCAATAATACCCTCAAAATTACAAAATTAAAAAGGCCCCTTTGAAACTAGAGTAGAGCAGGCTCCTTCATCTCAGTAAGAGCCTATGCAACGAAAAACACCGAGAGGATGGAGAGGTCTTGATACACATCAATATATTCTTATAGATCCCTCTGAAAGTCTAAGAACAATATCATCATTTAAGAACAACTTTGTGTACAAATAGAACCAAAGACCATTGAAGAAGCATTTACTAACGAAAACTGGGTATCAGCCATGAAAGGCGAACTGAATCTATTTGACAAAAACAAAAGTTTGGAATCTAGTACCTTATCCTCAAAATAAGTCAATCATTGGGACTCGGTGGGTATTTCGAAACAAAGTTGATGAAAATGGTAAGGTGGTAAGAAACAAAACTAGACTTGTAGCTCAACGTTACAATCAATAGGAAAGTATTGATTTTAATGAAACTTATACACCTATTGCTAGATTGGAATCAATTAGAATTTTACTTGCCTTTGCATGCTATAGAAACTTCAAGTTATTCCAAATGGATGTTAAAAGTGTATTCTTAAATGATTACATTAGGAAGAAGTATTTGTTAAGCAACCCCTAGGTTCTGAAGATGAAAACCATCCGGATTACTTGATGAAGTTATCCAAAGCTCTGTATGGTCTAAAGCTGGCTCCTCAAGCATCGTATGAGAAGTTAAGTAACTTTCTACTTGAGAATAACTTTTAAAGAGGAAAGGTCGATAAAACCTTGTTTATTAAAAGAAAGGAGAATGATTTACTCATAGCGCAAATATATGTTGATGATATAATATTTAGTGCTACTAATCCATCCTTTCGTGAAGAATTCTCAGCATTAATGCAGGGGAAGTTTGAAATGAGCATGATGGGAGAATTATCATTCTTTCTCAGATTACAATTCAGACAAACAGAAAAATGAATCTTCATTAGCCAAGACAAATACACAAAGGAAATCATCAAGAAATATCATTTTGAGATTGTCAAATCGATGGATACTCCCATGTATACTATAAATAAACTTGATAAAGATGAAAAAGGAAAAGTTACGAATGAGACAAAGTATAGAGGAATGGTTGGATCACTATTATATCTTACAAGCTCAAGACCAGATATTATGCTTAGTGTGTGTCTTTGTGCACCCTTTCAATCAAATCCAAAAGAAAGTCACCTTTAAGTAATCAAAAGAATCTTTCGATATCTACACGAAGCTATGGAATTCGGACTATGGTATCCAAGAAATAATTCATTTGACATAGTGGTCTATTATGATACAGATTATGCTGGTGATAAAGTCGATCGAAAAAACACAAGTGGTCACTGTCAATTTATTAGATGATGTATAATATCTGGTCCTGTAAGAAGCAAAATTACACATAGCTTTCTACCACTTAACTAGAATGCATAGCAACTGCCAGTTGTTGTGCTCAAATCTTATGGATAAAGCATCAACTACATGATTTTTCTCTAAACTTTTTGCATATTCCTATATTATGTGATAATACGAGCGCCATAAACCTTTTTAAAAACCCTGTGTATCATTATAGGACTAAGCATATAGAAATCAAATATCATTTTCTTAGAGATCATGTTTTAAAAGGAACCATTGATCTTTTGCATGTTAGTACTGAAAATCAAGTAGCTGACATTTTCGCCAAGTCACTCTCTAAAGATAGATTTTGTGTGCTAAGAAAAGAGTTTAGAATGTGTAAACTCTCTGATATTATTTCTGCATAAATATTCTGTCATGGCCTGTGCAGCGCCCATACCGGTTGGAGAGGCGAACGAAGCACGCCTTATAAGCGTGTGGTTACCTCTCCCGTGTA
>JANQAP020000163.1:1383612-1405234 GCA_026874005.2 Erythroxylum coriaceum
GTGCAGCGCCCATACCGGTTGGAGAGGCGAACGAAGCACGCCTTATAAGCGTGTGGTTACCTCTCCCGTGTATACGCATTTTCCAGTGCTTGGGAAGTGTCTGGAGAAGCAAAACCGTGCGGGCCAAGCCCAGAGCGGACAATATATACACGTGGGTGGTCTGGGCTGTTACATATTCTCTTCTACTTATCTTTGTATTTTGTTTAGCAGGATCCTTTTATTCTAATCCCTTAAAAACTCTCTCTTAGTATAGTGGGCCCCTTCTAGTTTAGAAGGCCCCTTCATTGTTAAAAGGCTTCTCTTAGTGTAAAAGAGCAAGATTACACGTATCTCAAAAAATAGGGAGTCATTAATGGCAACGTCTCATCTTTTTCAAAAATGCACGCACATACTGACAAATCTAAGTATGCGTCTATCAGAAGATATGCAACTGATTACGCTTCCTCTTCTAGTCTATACGTCTACTCATCTTCTTACTTAGTATACCCTAAGCAAACTTCCTTTGTTTTCTCATCTCTATCATTCTCATTCTCTCTGCACCCTAAGTCTCTGCATTACCTCCTATTTTCTCTCTCAAACTTCTCAAAGCTTACCTATAATGACAAGAACAAAATCAAAAGGACAGAAGAAATTTTTGGGCTCAACTTCTAGCCATAATGAAACAAGTAGTCATGAACAAACCTTTACTTCTTTATCTTTGCCTCCCATTATAGGTTCTCTGGACAATACTACCGAACCTATTTTTGTCTCCTCAAACATCCAAACTTTAGAAATACCTAATTAGGAGACCCCGGAAGATAGGAAAAGGAAGATTATTGCTATATTGTCTCTAGATTATCCTGGTTGTTTCTCAGATGACAAGGAAGAAACAATCAAAAAAGAATATTCTTCTAGTTCAGAAGAAAAAGAAGAAGAAAGAGGAAAAGAAAAGAAAGATGAAAGTGAAGAAGAAGAAGAGACTTTCAGTAAGCGGCAGTCATTGAAAAATGTGAGATTCCTTTTACCTATTCTCTCCCTACCAACTTTTACTCCAAAAACCTCTGAAATTTTAAACCTGGTTCCAAAGAGAAGAAAGTGTCTAAAGAGCACTGGGTAATAAATGACGATGGCTCCTATGAAGAAACTTCCAGGTTAGAAAGAAGACCACGGATAAAAGGAATTGTTACAACACAAGCTCCACAAAAAGAAACTGCTGAAGCAGAAGAAATAGACAAATATGAGTTAAGAAAAAAAAAATAGGAAGAGAATAGAAAAGGCAAAAAGCCTATGGTTGAAGAAAACATTAAGGAAGCCATCGTCAGGGATGAGCTATTTGAGAACATAACCTATTTGAAGAAATATCTAGAGCAAAAAGGTCCAAGAAACTAATGGTCCATAAGAAGGGAAATTTGTCACCACAAATAAAATCTTATTAATTAATGGGTGCTGAAACTTACTATGAAATATGGTACAAGAAGAGAAAAATAGTTGTTGGACACATTGTGCCTCCACACATGTTCAATGATATTGGTATTCCTCTCTCTACTTTCTTTGTTGTTGTTGGGTGGGAGAACTTTTTGAATTTGGATGATACAGTGTGTGATAAATTAGTTAGATGTTTTTACACACACATGTAAAAAAAAGAAATTGATGGAAAGATAGCCATCATATCTTGGGTGCAGGAATGTGAGATCTTGATAACAGAGGATATATTGGGGAATATTTTGAATATAGCTCCTATAGGTAGGACTAACCTTCCTTGCCATAAGTGGGACATTGTTGATCTTAATTTGGGAAATGTTGTAGACTTCGTATGTTTGCATACTGAGAATGCCCATAAAGGGAGACCCATCTGTAGAAATCTGGACTTACTACTTAGATGCCTTGCATCAATATCAGCTACTTCAATTTTTCCAAGTAGCTCAGTAGAAAGATGTAGTCTCCTAGATATTTATATGGTGCACAATCTACTAAAGGGTAACAAAATGAATCTCCCAGAACACTACTAGAGGTTTGCCTTATGGAATGCTGTTAACCAAGATCTTCACATATTTTGGCGTTCCTTTTCACAATCTGACGTGGTATGAGCCTAGCAAGTTTCATTCCTCTATCCCATCCCAGTTCAGGTACAAGTTGAAAGAAAATATTTAGGTGGAGAAGAAAACAGAAAGAGTAGCGAACTTCTTGGGTCCCACCTCAAAGTAGATGTCTGAAAGGGTACCAGAAATTATAGGTCCTACTCTAGTGCAACAGGCTCTTGTCCCTCTTTAGGACATAAACATTATGGATATTTTACAACTGCTAAGGGACATTTGCGCAAATTAGGATCAAATATGCGAACAAATAGACACCCTTCAAAACTAAGTCCTGGATTTGCAAATTCTCCTTAGGAAATCTCCTCACTCACTGTGTCAATTTGTTTTTTTTCTAACTTCCTCCCTATACTCCTTTATTTTTTATAATGACAAAGGGGGAGAGTTTATATGATATATTTTTGCAATATTTTTTGCATATATGATGATATATTTCTAAATGCTGCTCGAATATATATGTGATTGATTATGCTTTTGAAAATTATGAAAATCTATGATATATAAACAATAGGTTCCGTTCTTAAGAGACAAGTTCTTGCTAATTATGACTGAACATATAAAAGTCACAGATATCTTTCGAAATCATTTATTATCTCTTTGAATTTTGAAAATTATATCTATTATTGTTTGTTATCATCAAAAAGGAGGAGATTGTTAACTCAAGGTTTATATTTAACAATTTTAAGTATAACTGTATAATATTTCAAAATTAAAATTGGATTTATTTCCTTGTAAAATTAATGGTCTAATTCTTAAAAAGGAAATAAAATCATAAGAAATACGCTTTCTTTCTTGCAAGAACCTTCTTTATGAACTTACCTTAATAGAAATGGTTTATCCGAAAGGATCCTACTAATTATAAAGGTTATATGTTAGCTTCGTGATTATTGAAAATTTTTGGCAAAAATAACATCGAAGTTATTCAAGGTTAAATCCATCCAGTTGACTAAAGATGTAAGTGAGGCAACGACTAGTTGAAAAAATTCGCTATTTAACGAAAAGCAACAACACTTATTAGGCAGAACAAACATATTCAGACTGTTGAAACATTTTAAGCAACATCTATACTCTTAAGAATCATATCATTACTATTGTGTTTAGAAAGTGAAATCACTCTATCAAGAGAGAAAATGTTTTTTTCAGTGAGCTTTTTAGAAGCTTGTTATACTCTTCAAGTGTGAAAGGTTAGAGAACCTTGAAAAATATGTACTTGTTAGCTTGAAGAGGCTCGTCAAATTTAATACTTAGTTTTTATAGTGATACACTTAAGTTGGATACTTGGGGATTGGACGTAGGCTTAGGATGTAAGTCGAACTAGTATAAATCGACTACGTCTTTCTTCTCTCTCTCTTTAACTTTTAAATTTCCATATTATACTATATGTGTGTTATTTCTAAGAGGCTTCTTTACCTCTAAAAAAGGCTCCTTCTATTTTCAAATTGTAAGAGGTTCCTTTCAGTTTTAACAAGAGTCTTCTATTTGTAAGTTGTTTTAACATGATTTATCATTTAGTAGGCTCCTTTGTTTAAACAGGGTCCTATCCCGCAAAAGACTCCTATTGACTAATAAGCTCCTATCGTTTAAAAAAGATTTATCATCTAACAGGATCCTACTGTTTTAACTAGGATCCGTTTATTATACGAATTGAAAGAACTTGTAAAAAGTTTTATACACACAATTCACCCCCTCTTGCATGTGTTTGCTTTTATCACAATTGAGTATATATTCTCCCAATGCCATTTCTCTATATATCTATGGAATAAAATCCTTCCTTTATTTGATATCTTTTTTCCAGTTCCTATATAGAAATGTATTCTTAATTGGATCACCCATAAACATTGGAGGAGTAAACATGAATAAATTGTATTTAAACTATGTTTTAAAAGATTGATATAGAGATTTGGAGGGAGAGCAACAATTGTAGGTTCCAGAACAAGAGGAGACTTAGGGAACATCTATTATATAAGAAACTGAGTGTTACAAATGAGTATAATCTTAGACTCTATAGCAAAGGAAGATCATAATTTAAAAGCAATTCATATATACATGTAAAGAGTTAAATAGATAAGGTTAAAGTTCCTCTTCAACCTTAGTGCTGAGTAGTAGCAAACAGTCTCCCAAATTGGAAGACTAGTTAAGGGCAAAGGATGATCTTTTAAGAAAACAAAGTACTAAGAGGAAGAGGACTCATTAAAATAAATAGTAAGTCATCCTCATATAGTTTAAAGATGCATGTTCGAGTTACAGGTGCAAAAGGATAAATGTTATTCTTAAAGAAGGAAGTAACGTGAAACATAGTCTGGAAATGCTTACCTTCAGACAACCGAAGGAATTGAAGAAAGTAACTTCTCAATGGTTCTATTATAAGATTCACCTATAAAACAACAAAAGAGGTTAGTTAAATCTCTTACAGCTACATGTAATTCACTGTAAGAACTAAGAGAAATAGATAATGAGGAAGAGGGAAAACCATGTAATCAAAAGTCCTATAATCTCAAATGGTACAGAAGCCTAGGTGTCTATCTTATGTTTGTTCATCAGTAGATGAGATATTGTTATTGGATATTACATATTTCATAACATGACATGTACTACTATGATTTTAAGCCTAGTATGGTAAGCCAAACCTTACGCTAAACTTGTAAGATTTTATACCTCTCATGATCTATCAATTTATTCATTTACTTTAAAAAAGGATTATAATGACCCAGATGTTAAGAATGTTACAGTAGTTTTTGACTAACCTATATGTACATTATTGTTTCTTTATAATTTAATCCTTTTATCACATAATAATCTAATTAAACATAAAGCATGGAATTAATGTCTAATATATTTGAGTACAACCACATTAGTTCTCCACCATTAGTAATTGATTATATTACTGAAATTTGTAAATTATTTTATAATGTATTATTCTACCATGGCTGAATATTTCCTAAATCAATACTACACAAGAATAATAAAACATTCTCCCTAATCATTTTAAGGTAATGACTCCTATATTAATCACCCATCTACTTCCATATAGTTCATGATATATCCAATTACTACCTATTGAGCTACCTTTGACTAGGATAGGTCATAGGTAGTATTAAAACATAATAATCTTTATATGAGATACTCCAAAGATCTTAAGTTAAAGGATCACTTATAAAATCATCACAATGAGAATTTTTATAATCATATAAGTAATGTTTCAAATGAAATTCTCATATGGGATCAATTCACTGAAATTGTTCTCTAACAAGCTCATATATGTTTATTTAAGTGTTTCTATATGTTAATCTAAGAGATCAACTACTTCTTTCATAAAGAAGAATTATAACATGTGCTAGCCTTTTATGTTCTATTAATATCCAATCTTAATATAACAATAACTAAGAACAATTTAGAGATAACAAATAAATGTAATATGAATTTCACAATTATGATCACATCATAATTTTATTTTCAGTTTATATTTATCCCATAGATTTTATCTTATACATCTAAATTTTTATAAGATAAAGAATGTCTTTAAATAATTATATCAGTAAACTACAACCATTCAATTGACTGTAAGTTATAAACCAACAAGTGATTCATATATATAGTAGGTTAATATCTTTTATGATACATTCTAATTATGTTATAACTACATGTAACCTTAAAGTTTTTGGCTAAAAAAAATAGACATATAGCCATGGGATAGGGCATCTCGTTCTCTAAAAACAAGAAGTGAATACACATGTTGATATATAGATAACTCAAAGACCATGTAATATGATGGAGCAAATACTAATGAGTATACAACTTACAAAATGGAAGTGTTTATGCTTATGTCCCTCTCTAGAAGTACATACTGAAGAATACATATAAAACACATGAGTGAATGTACATATATAATTTTTTAGAAACAATTTTGTTGATGTAGTGCTTACCACAATCATATCTATAACCTATTGATAATTGATTTCCTAATTAAAGAGTGGTGAGGACTAAGGGCAATCTAGGTTTATTGGGTATATGGAAAAAAAGTTAGGGTTACGGGGGTAACGCTCCACAGTATAGTATATAGGTATTTTTATAAATTTGTGCTAATGGTTTACAAATATACATTAATGTAACCTTATTTTTGATATAATAGAAAAAGACAGTTACTCTGTTCTTGAGGATGTAGGTACACATTGTCGAACCTGGTAAATTCTTATATTCTTATTCTCTTCATTACATATTCTTGCTACATATTTCTCAATCATTGGTATTAGAGCATCATTAAGATGGTGATGAATTCTATTTTAAAGTTTGAAATGGAGAAGTTAAATGGAAATTACAATTTTAGATTGTAGCAATGAAAAGTAAAAGATTTATTAGTGTAGCAAGGAATTTTAAATGGGTTATATGAGAATATAACTGATGATATAGATGCACTCAACTAGGAAGAATTACAAGTGTGAGATGCAATAACCATTTGATTATATCTAAAAGACAAGGTCATGTACTACGTTATAGATATTGCATCCCTGTAGAGATATGGAAGAAAATGGAGAGTTGATATATTTCAAATTCTCTCACAAACAAGTTGCATGTAAAGAAAAGGTTATATAGGTTAAAGATATACAAAAGTGTAAATTCAAAACAATATATTAATGCTTTCAATTCAATAGTTAGTGATCTTTAAAGGCTTAAACTGACAATCATTTATAAGAATAAAGCAATGATTTTGTTATGATCTTTACCTTTCTTTTACAAACATAAGGTTATCATGTTTATATTAAGAAAGGAAATAGTGGGCATGAAGGAAATCAATGCAACATTTATGGCTCATAACCAACAAATACTAAATACAAGTGAAAGTTGTTAAAGTGAAGGGTTATATATAATGGGAAATTGTGACCATAGGAGAAAGAAAAGTAAGTATGATTCTAATAAAAGCAATTCCATATCTAAATTTAAGAGAAAAAAGAATGTTTAGTGCTATAATTGCCAATAGATTAGGCATATCAAAAGGGAATGTCTAAATAAAAAGAAGTAGAGTGATGAAAGGAAAACTAATGATTCATTAAGCTCTACTATAATGATGATTCGATACTGATGGTGATATGTTGTATGCTTCAACATGTCAAATTATAGATTAATAGATTTTAGATACGGGACGCTCCCATCATTGAAATTAATATAAGGATTGGTTTGATTCATACATGCTAGGTAATTTTGTTTTTATTTGTTAAATTGATAATAAAGCCTATACAACCATTAAAATAAGACAAATTAAAATTAATATTTATGATGTGTTGATAGGTTGTTAGGTGATGCTAAGCATGTACCATATTTAAGACAGAAATTGATTTCTTTAGGAAACTTACCTACTATCAATTTGGGAAATAAAACTAATAGGGATAACATTAAGGTGGTTAAATGTGCGTTGATTGTAATGTAAAGGTTGATAATTGTAAACATCTATAGACTGATAGGGAATACTTAGGTGGAGAAATAGCTACTACGAAATTAGATGATGATAGTACTACTTTGCAATATTTGCGATTTGGTGATGTTAGAGAACATATGATAATAAATTTTATAAAATAAGTTTATTGAAAGGTTTCAAATACTACAAGTTAGATTTTTATAAGTTTTGTGTGCTAGAAAATAATCTAAAGTAAAATTTAAGAATCATAAGCATAAAACTAAAGGAATCCTTAATTATGTGCACTCTGATTTATGCAATTCTACTATAAAGTTGTCATTGGATGAATCATAATATTTTTTTACATTTATTGATGATTTTTCTTAGAAAATTTAGGGTGTATTTTATGAAATAGAAAATTGAAATGTTTTCCAAGTTTAAGATCTAGAAACTAGAGGTGGAGAACCATATAAGAAAAAATATTCAATACTTGGAATCAAATAATGATATTGAGCTTCTAGACTCATAATTCAGAAATTTTATGAGGAGTTTGGTATCTAGAGACATTTTATGGTTTGTAAGGCATCACAATAAAATATAAGTTTAGAGAAGATTAGCAATCCATAACTAAAAGGTTCAAATGTTTAAGACTAAATATAGGGCTTCTTAAAAATTTCTAGGCAAAAGTAGTGAGTATGATGTGCTATCTTATTAACCAATCATCACAAATTGTATTAAACAAGAAAGCTGTAGAAAAGTGTTAATAAGGAATAAAGTTGATGTTTCTAGCTTGAAAATATTTGGTTTTCTAGCTCATGTGCATATTTTTAATGATAAGTGATCTAAACTTGATCCAAATTCAAAGAAGTGTATCTTTATAAGCTATCCAAAATGTGTCAAGGGATTCAAGTTTTGGGATCTAATATCAAATGAAATGGTGATCAATAAGGATGTAACATTTAATAAGCATCCTATGTTAAAGAATACATATATAGAAGATGTGATAATGTTAGGAAAAAATAATATTAGTTCAAATGTGGTAAAAGTAGAACTAGCATAATATGCAACAATTGTTAAAACAACTAGAAGTTCTAGTTTAGAGGATAGAAGAATGATTTCAGGTGAAGAGCATTTTCATAGTATAGCCACAAATAGAGTTAGACGCATTATTAGACCTCTAGATAGATATGGTTAAGGAGACACAATCTCTTTTGCAATTATTATCAGTAATGGGATCCAACTACTTTTCAGGAGGCTATGGATGGTCAAGAGAAGGATAGATGGATGGATGCTATGGTGGAGGAAATGGAGTCTCTTTATGAAAAACAAAAATGGGAGTTGGTTTACCTTTTTAAAGGGATGAATCTTATAGGATGCAAGTGGGTGTATAAGAGGAAGTCACTAGTATTAGAAAAAGAAGGAAAAAAGAGTAGACTTACATAAAGCAACAATAGTTAACCTGGAGAGGAACACTTGGTTTATAAATTACGTAAGTCACTATATAGGTTAAAGTAGTTAATATATGTATAATTAACCATATTTATACCTCATATTTGGTGTATTTTTACTTGATATTTTATACTTTTATTTTATATTTGATACTCAATTCACTCCAAGTGTATGTATAGGTTACAATTGCCTTCATGGAATTAAAGGGAAAGAATTTGAATGAAAACGTGGTATAAAACAAAGATTTTAAGCATAGAAGGGATACAAGATCGTGCATTAGCCAGTGTACTTCTCTTATATCGTGCAGATTTATGAATTCTAGAAATTTAGGGTTATTCATGGTTTGATACACGACCGTGTATCAGCCCCTTGTATCTCCTAATATTTACTATAAAAAGATTCGAAGCTAAAATGGAGGCAGATATGTGCAGAGACATTCTGAGACTTTGAGGTGTGACTCAAAGGGCAATTTTGATCTAGAGAAGTGGAAAACAAAAAGAATTCATTGAAAGATCCAAAAGAATGCAAGATCAAACCTCTAATTGAAAGAATATTTGATACGATATTAAAAGGGATATTTAGATTTATGAACCTGTTATTTTCTATTCGATCTTCTTTCTGTTATCGTTTGATTTCATTTTCCATTATATGAAACTAAATTCCTTTAGTCTCTAAACAAGATGAACCGTATGTTTATGTCAAAACATGTTTTGATTCTTTTATTTAATGCAATTGCTTTGATTGATCTATTGTGATTCAATTACGTGTTTAATTTATGTTCTAATAGATTCCAAAATATTAAATCATAACTTGATTTCATAACATAAAGATTGAGAAACTCTTGTATGAATACATCTATTGTAGTTGAAAGGATTTGATTGTAACCCTAAAGATAGGATTAAAAAAATCCTCCAGATTAGGTTCAAATCTAATAGCAAAATTCACAATTCAGTAAAGCAATCCTTTCAACTTTAACCTGAGTAATTCGGTTGATAAACTTAGGATTAATTGTTATTAGACTCGCGAGAGCTATTAGCATACCATAGGAATTTCCATGGTCCAATAGTCAATAAAACAATTGCATAATAAAAGATCAATTAGTTAAGGGTTTTTGGGGCAATTTGTAGCCTAAACATTAATTCCTGATATCGATAGGATTTTAAGTGATCCATTATTTCTTTGTTTCCTGTTTTATTTATTTACTTAAGTTTTGATTTCTTTAATTAAAAATTAAAATCAAATTCGTAGATTAAATAATAATGGTAGCTACGAGTATTCATCATCTTCGTGGGATTAACCCGAACTTAATAGTACTATCTGTAGTTATGCCATGAACTTGCGGTTATTTCATAATTAAAACACCTAGAAAATTTCAATCAAGCTTTTGGTGTCGTTTCCGGGGACTTTGATATTAGGAAAACCTTAGTTTTATTAATCTAGTAATTACTTTATTTTCTTTTATTTTGCTTTATTCTTGTTTTTACTTTATGTTATTTTAATTATTTTATTTGTTTATTTTATTTCTTTAGTTTAGAATTAGACTCCTGATCAATTTATGACCCGGAGTACATATGAGAACTTACTAGACACGAATCCCAAAATTGGGAGAACGATGTGAAGGAATGTTCGTAGGACTAATATGCAAGACTTTGAGCTAGATCATCAGATAAAAGGCTTAGAAAGTCACGTGGATATAGAGGAATCTAACAATATGAGAGACCAACCACATACAATGTTCCACTACGCTAGGCCAGACCTAATTGGTGTAGAATCCAGTATAGTGAGACTGACTATTTAGGTGAACAACTTCAAAGTTAAGCCGAGCAACATCCAAATGGTGCAGCAGTCAGCCCAATTTGATGGAATCAAGGATGAAGACCCTAATGCACATATCTGTATTTTTTAAAAGATCTGTGATACATTTAAAATCAATGGAGCAAATAATGACACCATTAGACCATGTCTATTTCCTTTCTCCTTAAGAGGAAAGGCTAAGCAATTGTTGAATTTTATTCTACATTCCTCACTTATTTCATGGGATCAAATGGTAGAAAAATTTTTGCTGAAGTACTTTCCTCCTACAAAGGCTGCAAAGCTAAGGTTGATATCTCATCATACTCCCAAACTAAAGGTTAATCACTGTATAACATATGAAAGAGATTCAAGGAGAAGCTCAGAAGATGCCCTCGTCATGGACTACCATTGTGGATGTAAATCCAAACTTTTGATAATGGGATATGTCAAAGTACAAAGCAGTCGATCGATGTAGCAACTGGAGGGACGATGAATAATAAAAAACCTAAAGTGGCCCAAGAGTTGATCGAAGATATGGTCATGAACAATAACCAGTGGTGCTTAGCTAAAGCACAAACTAATAGGTTAATAGGAGTTTATAAAGTAGATGTGGTGGAGTAGTTGGCAAGTTAAGTGGAGGCCTTAAGTATGAAGATAGACAGATGGACTATAGCTCTACAAAAAGGGTGATGTAGTGTAAAGAGTGCGGGTTAGATCATTAAGAACAGGAATGTCAACCAATTCAACCCAAGGATGTAGATTATTTGGTGAACACTCCGAAACCCCAAAATAATTTTTACAGTAATACGCATAACCCTAGATGGAGGAACCACCCCAACTTCGGGTAATCAAGGACAACAAAGAAACAATCCTCCACCTTCATTTCAACAATAAGAATCACAATCAAGGAAGTCTGGTATGGATAAACTAATTATGGAATTCATTCAAAAATCAAGGACAAAACATCAACAAATAGATGCGTCCATATAAAACTTGGAAATTAAAACATATCAACTTGCAAAGTTAGTGGCAGAGAGACCAAAAAGGAGTCTATTGAGCACAACGGAGACAAATCCTTAAGAGAGAATAATGGAAATCACCCAGACCACTAGGAAGAAGCTCCAAGAAGAGGAGAAGGAAGTACCTAGTGAAAGTCACTTGAAAGATGAATGTGGATTTTACTTGAAGAGACTCAAAGAGTTTCAAACTATAATGCCATTCCCTATATGAGCAACTCAAAAGTTGTTGGAGGTAGAGTTAAATGAGATCCTTGATCGTTTAGAACAACTGAAGAAAGAGCTTCCTTCTATTGACTCTCTTATACAGAGACCAAATAGTACAAAACTATTGAAAGAGAAATCATTAAACAAAGAAGACTCAAGGAAGTTAGAGATTGAAGTTCTAAGCAAGGAGAGCTCCAATAAAAAGATTAAACTACCAAAAAAATAAACTGACCCTGGGAATTTTTATATCCCTTGTACTATAGGCAGTTTAAAAGTGGATAAGGCTTTCTTCTACTTAGAAGTTGAAATAAATATGATGCCTCGTATCTTATTTTAAAAAATGGGAATTAAAAGGTCTTGAACTGACTAGGATATATGTTCAGATGGCTGAAAGAACATTTAAACATCCTAGGGGAAAAATAGAAGAAGTACCTGTTTAGATTAATAAGTTCACATTCCCAACTGGCTTCATAATTTTATACATAGAGGAAGATTTAGAAGTATCTTTAGTCCTAGGGCGACCATTCCTAACAACTATAAAGTTAAATGTAGAAATTAATGAAGGCAAGTTAACCTTGAGAGTAGGGAATGAGAAGGTTACATTTAGAGTAGGGAATGAGAAGGTTACATTTAGAAGTGTAGTCTTACATAAAGCAACAATAGTTAACTGGAGAGGAGCACTTCGTTTATAAATTAAGGAAGTCACTATATAAGTTGAAGTAGTTGATAGATGCATAATTAACCATATTTATACCCCATATTTGATGTATTTTTACTTGATATTTTATATTTTTATTTTATATTTAGTACTCAATTCAGTCCAAGTGTGTGTATAGGTTACAATTGCCTTTATGGAGTTAAAAGGGAAGAATTTGAATGAAAACATGGCATAAAACAAAATTTTGAAGCATAGAAAGGATACACAACCGTGCATCAGCCCTTTTACTTCTCTTATGCCATGCAGATTTATGAATTCTAGAGTTTTAGGGTTATGCACGGTTTGATGCACGATCGTGTATCAACCCTTATATCTCCCAAAACCCTAATATTTATTATAAAAAGATGTGTCCGGAGCCAAAATGGAGGCAGATATATATAAAGACATTCTGAGACTTTGAGGGGTGACTCAAGGGGCAATTTTGATATAAAGAAATGGAATATATGAAGAACTCATCGAAAGATCCAAAAGAAGATTAAACCTCTAATTGTAAGAATATTTGATAGGTTATAAAAAGGGAGATTTAGATTTATGGACCCATTATTTTCTATTCATTCTTATTTCTGTTATTGTTTGATTTCATTTTCAATCATGTGAAACTATATTCCTTTAGTGTCTAAGCAAGATGAACCGTATGTTTATGCCATAACATGTTTTGATTCTTTTATTTAATGCAATTGTTTTAATATTGTGATTCGATTACGTGTTTAATTTTATGTTCTAATAGATTCGCAATATTAGATCATATCCTGATTTCATAAGATAGAGTTTGAGAAATCCTTGTATGAATAGATATACAATAGTTGAAAGGATTTGATTGTAAACTTAGAGATAAGGTGCAATAAATCCTCCAGATTAGGGTCAAACCTAATAGCAAAATTCACAATTCGATTAAGCAATCCTTTCAACTTTAACCTAAGTAATTCGATTGATAAACTTAGGATTAATTATTATTAGACTCGCGAGAGCTATTAGCATACCATAGGAATTTCCATGGTCTAACAGTCAATAAAACAATTGTATAATAAAAGATCAACTAGTTAAGGGCTTTTGGGGGGATTTTGTAGCCTAAACATTAATTCCTGATATAGATAGGATTCTAAGTGATCCATTATTTCTTTGTTCAATCTTGTTGCCTATTTTATTTTATTTGCTTAAGTTTTGCTTTCTTTAATTAAAAATTAAAATCAAATTTGTAGATTAAATAATAGGACAACGGTAGCTACCAGTATTCATCATCTTTATGGGATTAACCTGTATATATCGGTACTATCTATAGTTATGCCATGCACTTGCAATTATTTCACAATTGAAACACTTAGAAAATCTCAATCAAATTTTTGGCATCGTTGTCGACAACTTTGACATTAGGAAAACCTTAGTTTTATTAATATAGTCATTACTTTATTTTCTTTTATTCTTGCTTTTACTTTCGTTATTTTATTTGTTTAGTTTATTTCTTTAGTTTATAATTTGACTCCTGATCAATTTAGAGTACATATGAGAACTTACCATACACGAATTCCAAAATAGGGAGAACGATGCGAAGGAATGTTTGTAAGACTAATATATGAGAGTTTGAGCTAGATTGTCAGATAGAAGGCTTAGAAGGTCACATGGATACAGAGGAATCTAACAATATGAAAGACCAACCATATACAATGTTCGACTATGCTAGGCCAGACCTAACTGGTGCAGAATCCAGCATAGTGAGACCGACTTTTTAGACGAACAACTTTGAAATCAAGCCGAGCAATATCCAGATGGTGCAACAGTCAGTCCTATTTAATGGAATTAGGGATGAAGACCCTAATGTGCATATCTCTATCTTTTTAAAGATCTACGATACATTTAAAAATCAATGGATCAAACAATGACACCATTAGACTGCATCTATTTCTCCTTAAGAGGAAAAGTTAAGTAGTTGCTGAATTTTATTCCACATTCCTCACTTACTACATAGGATCAAGCGGCAGAAAATTTTTTGTTGAAGAACTTTCCTCCTGCAAAGAATGCAAAGGTAAGATTAACATCTCGTCATACTCCCAAACCAAAGGTGAATCACTATACAACATATAGGAGAGATTTAAGGAGAAGCTCAGAAGATGCCCTTATCACAGACTACCATGATGGATGTAAATCTAAAATTTTGATAATGGGCTAAGTCAAAGTACAAAGAAATCGATCGATGTAGCAACTGGAGGAACGATGAACAATAAAAAACCTAAAGTGGCTCAAGGTTTGATCGAAGATATGGTCATGAACAAAAAGCAGTGGGGTCTTAGCTAAAGAACGAACTAATAGGTCAGCTGGAATTTACAAAGTAGATCCAGTAGAGCAGTTGGCAAGTTAAATGGAGGCCCTAAGCATGAAGATAGACAGATGGACTATACCTTTATAAAAAAGGATGCTGTAGTGTAAAGAGTGTGGGTTAGAGCATCAAGAAAAATTGTTTTTAAAAGGGTGCTGTAGTGTAAAGAGTGTGGGTTAGAGCATCAAGAAAAATTGTTAAACAGTTCAACCTAAGCACGTAGATTATTTGGGGAACACTCCAAGACCACAAAATAGTCCTTACAATAATACGTATAACCCTGGATAGAGGAACCACCCTAACTTTTCATAGGGTAATCAAGGACAACAAAGAAACAATCCTCTACCTGCATTTCAACTACAAGCATCACAACCAAGGAAGTCTGGTATGGATAAGCTGATTATGGACTTCATTTAAGAATCAAAGACAAAACATCAGTAAATTGATGCATCCATAAATAACTTGGAAATTAAAATGGATCAACTTGCAAAGTTAGTGGTAGAGAGACCAAAAGGGAGTCTGTCGAGCACAATGAAGACAAATCCTTAAGAGAGAATAATGGAAATCACCTAGACCACTAAGAAGAAGCTCTAAGAAAAGGAGAAGGAAGTGACCTGAGAGTCACTCGAAAGTTAAATGTGGGTTTTACTTGAAGAGACTCAAAGAGTTTTAACCTGCGATGCTATACCTTATAAGAATAACTCAAAAGTCGTTGGAGGCAAAGTTAGACGAGATCCTTGATCATTTAAAATAGCTAAGGAAAGAGCTTCCTTCTGTTGACTCGCTTATGCAGAGACCAAATAGTACAGAAATATTGAAAGAGACATCATTAAACAAAGAAGACTTAAGGCAGTTGGAGACTGAAGCTCTTAGCAAGAAGAGCTCCAATAAAAAGATTAAACTACCAGAAAAAAAATTGACTAGGGGAATTTTTATATCCCTTGTACTATAGGTAGTTTAAAAGTGGATAAGCCTTTCATCTACTTAGGAGCCAAAATAAATATAATGCCTTATACCTTATTTTAAAAAATGGGAATAAGAGGGCTTGAACTGACTAGGATATGTGTTCAGGTGGCTGAAAGAATATTTAAACATCCTAGGGGAAAAATAGAAGATGTACCTGTTAAGGTTAATAAGTTCACATTCCCAGCTGACTTTATAATTCTAGACATAGAAAAAGATTTAGAAGTACCTTTAGTCCTTAGTCAAGTTAAATATAGATGTTGACGAAGGCAAGTTAACCTTGAGAGTAGGGAATGAGAAGGTTACATTTGGAGTCTCTAATGTGAAAAGCAGATATTTTGAATTTCTGGATGCTATTGAGGTCAATGAGTCTTGTCAAGATGTTTTACAGGACTCTACATATAAGTATCCACCGAAATTGCCACAAACTCAAGGGAATAAATCAAAGGAGAAATGTGACGGAAAATGTCAAAAGGTAGCCTATCTACAGGTTATGGAACCTATGTTAACGCTACAATAACGCAATTTAAACAAGCCACCTTAAAAAAAAACGGTGTGCCAAGCTAACAATAATAAAGAAGCGCTACATAGGAAGCAACCCATGAGTTCGTTTTAATTTAATTTCAATTTCTTTATTATTTTGTTTTTTATTTCATGTTAGTATAGATTTAAGCAATTGATTTTTTTGGTGTGTTTTAGGATAGAAAGATTAATCATCTTAGAAAGAATTGTGCGTAATTAGCATGTTAGGGTATGTGTGTTTATGAGTTATAATGTTAATGTGTAAATATTTTTATGTTTAAGCATAACATTTTAAAAGTTGCGCATGTTTACAGAGAGTTATACCCTCTCTGGACACATTGATTTTGGTTTGCAATACACACTCATGTATCAAAACGAGCAAACTCCTGAAAAGCTACATTTCAGTGCATCAGACCCTTTAATCTCGCCTGACCCTTTAAAAAGCCCTAACTTCTTAGATTTTTCATTCTTTCCTTTCCCTCTTTCACTGTTGTCATTGTCTTTGCTTTCTCCAAGCCTAATTTTTTCATTTTTGTGCCAAATTAGCAACACCTAAGTTTTTTTATTACTTTAACTTTTTAATCATGATTTATTAGGTGTTTTGTGTTATTTGCAATTTTTTCAATAAAAAATGCCAATTTTGAGATTTTTGGAGAATTTGTGTCATTTTACACCTAATTATAGTTTAATAGTTGAATTTAGGCATTAACCAATTGTTTTAATCATTTAATTTAATTAATTGTATGCAAATTGGGTTCAAATTCAAGTTTAATCATGAAACTTTACTATTTTTGCTCACTTTTTGTTTAATTTTGATATTGCTGTGTTTACTTACGTAAATTAATTAATTTCAATGTTAATCAAGATTGGGTTTGTGTTTAATTGTGCAGATTTAGTGTTTAATTGCGTCAATTTTGTATAATCGTGACTTTAAGGTTTTAATTTCAATTTTAGGGTTAGAATTATTATTTAACAACTAAGTTAGTTTAATTTGTTAATTACACAATTTCTAATTAGTTTGTTTAGTGATTTCCTAATTAAAATTTTTGAATTGTTTATTTCTTTATTTGTTTTAGTTTATTAATTATTTATTTGTTTAATTTTTTGTAATTAGTTTGTTTTCGTAATTAATAAGTAATGAGCATGATTGAAATTAAGTTTGGGGGAAAGCATACCTTAGTGATTTATATATCAATTTTCTCACACTTCTTTAAAGTTGTAGGAAAAATGACACGATCATGACATGATAAAGGAACTCTAAGAAAGAAGCATCAAGGCGAGTCTTCTACGACAATCCAGTCCCCAGAGAGGCCATAGATGTTATTATTCAACGTCAAAGCTCAAGAGGAACAGTATCAAAGGCTGAAGGATAAGAAGTTCAGTGTTAATCGATACATCAACTAGGAGACTTTAGAGTAGGTTGGCTTAGCCCTATAAGTCAGAGAGTTAGTAGATATAGGAGCATGGTCTCGATTCTTTAAAATCATGGAACCTTCTTATAGAGAGCTCACTTTAGAGGTCCTTTCCACATTCTCTGTGGAGAAGGGATGTTACAACGGGGATCGCCCTAACTCAGTCTAGTTCAGGATGATGGGGGAGATGCATCAAATGAGTGTTATCGAATTCTCCATCACCATGGGTCTGTATGAATAGGAGTACGTGTGGACACCGAAGTATGAAGCACTGTAGACTGATCTTTTGTACAACTTGTCACTATGATACTTATGGAGTAAGATCACCTCTAAAGATGACTATGATCTACGCAAGTCAAAGACTTCGACCCTACATAGTCCAGCACTCAGACAAATCCATGGTATTCTGAGTCGTACTTTGAGCAGTCGAGGAGATAGCTAGGGAGTTGTCGAGAATATAGACATTTATTACCTCTGAACCATGAGTCAGATCCCTATTCACCTTGGACATGTACTTATCCAATCTTTCCAGTGTCAAAATGAAGGCAAGAAGGTCAGCACCATCTGTGTTGCCCTGATAGACATGACAGATAGGGTATTTAATCAACTACTATCGATGCAAGAGATAACGACTATGGAAGTGTTTAATCTGGTAGTAATGCAATTATGTGTATGGTACGTCGATGTCGGGGTCCCACCGGAGAGATCTACAGACTTATTGTGGAACCCCAACGAGCCAACAACTGAGGGTGGAGAAAGAGCAAAATAACCTGTAGTAGAGCAAGCAAAGCAGTCACAACCATAATCACCACCACCAAAGACGGACGAGGAACTACCAAACGAGGAGGTTCTGAAAGGCCCCCAGGCCAAGTCACATAACCTAACTCAGTTAAAGATAGCCTTACTGGAGAAAGGATGGGCAGACTTGTGGGAACTCTACAGGTCGAGCTTTTAAAATGGGTAGGATGGTTGGAGACATCGATTGCACAAATAAACGAGTTACAATCTACAATAGAATGGATAAGGGAGCTAATGGTATCGATAGCGAGCCATTTGGGCATTGATTTCTAGTCTCAACTGTCTAACGAGGGCACTTCATCTGCATCTCCTCCACCTGGTTAGGATCACCACCAAGAGAACCCTCTTTCATCGGACTAGCCAAGATCACATGACACAGGAGATGCTTAGTTTGTATGGCCTTTTTTTTTTGAAGTATTTGTGTATATTTTTAGTTTTCTTTTCATTAATTATTTTGTTCTCTCTAAAATTATAATTAATGATGTTTTTATTTCTTACTTTCAATTGTGTTATTTTTTTATTTTTTTGTTTCTTTTTATCCCTTTTCTTATATTTTATAAGATGTAGTTTATCATTGGATAGATCAGATTTTAGAAAAACATCATCACAATCAGGAAAGTGCCACTAACCCTTCTTAGTTATTATATATAATTACATTGTGTACATTGGGGATAATATGCAACTTTAAGTGAGGGGAAGGTTTATGATTTTTAATGAATTCTTTAAGCTTATTATAATCCTGCTTATAATATTTTATGAACTGATATCTTAAATTAATTGAAATATGTCCATCAATGCTCTATTTCATTATTGAATATTGAGTCGAATTTGTATACAAAAGGATGATACTTACAATAAAATTACTTTTCTAAGTCATGTTCTTAGTATTCATTGAAATAATCAAATTGAATGAAATTGCATATTATGTACACACTTATATACCCATCTTTTTTGTGAGCTTTAGAGCCTAAGAGCAAAATTTTTAATATTTTTAAGCTTTTTTTACTCTTTCATGTGTGATATCATTTATAGTAGAATGATTCTAAAACTTACTTTTATTATGCATATTGATATCATATTTGTTAAATTAGAAGCATTCACATGATGAAGGCACTTAGATTCAACAATTTGTTTAAGTTTATTTCTTTAATAATTAGCCCCTATATAATTATCTTTTAGGAATAACCAAGTTGAGCCTTAGACTTTTTCATTGATATAACCCACATATTAACCTTTATCCTATTTTTCTTTGAAGCCTTTTTATTATTTTGAACTTTGAAGATTATTTACATTATTTACTTGTTTGAGAATTGAATTCTTGATAGGTGCATTATTTCTTTAATTTTGGTATTAAATGCTCGAATTATTATGTTTTGATTGATCAAAAAACATTTATGAATAAGGTCTGAATAAAGTTGCGACAAAAGGACCTGTGTGTTCTGTAAATAAGTCATGTAATTTTCATTTAGTAAATTTCCTCCAATTAAACCCTTTTTGATATCCCAACCATACCATACCTAATCCCCATTAAAATCTTATTAAGATCTTTTGATTTTTTTCCCCTAGTTTATACATAAGTGGTGGAGATGTGATATTATTGCAAGTTTATGGTAAGAGTTTTATTATGCATTAATTGAGAGTTTTGATACTTTTCACCATAAACACTTGAGTGCATTAAGTGAAATCTTAGTGAGGGTGTAAAGATTAATGCTTTTGGTTTCATTGAGATTATGATGTGATTATTATTAATTACTTAGGAAGCTAATTTTAGGATGATTTGATTCTAATTGTATGTTAATTTGATTCAATAAGATATGATGTTTTATAGTATGACTGGACATATCGATATTAATGAGGGATTGATGTTGTAAGATTTATAATTTTGATTATAGTTTGCTTGAGGATAATCAAAAGCTTAACCATGGGGATGTTTGATAGATGCATAATTAACCACATTACTTTTATTGTATATTTGGTACTTAATTGTCTCCAAGTGTGTTTATATATTATAATTGCCTTCATAGACTTTAGATGAAGACGCGGTATAAAATAAAGATTGGAAGCATATGAGGGATACAAGGTTGTGCATCAGCCTATGTACTTCTCTCAAACCGTGCAAATTCATAAATTTTGGGGATTTTTGGTTATGAATGGTTTGATGCACGTCTATGTATCAACCTGTACATCTCCCAAAACCCTAAAATTTACTATAAAAAGACATTTTCAAAGCCAAAATGGAGGGGGATACGTACAGAGACATTATAATATTTTGGGAGGTGACTCAAGGGATGATTTTGATCCAAAGAAGTGGAAAACATGAAGAATTCATTGAAAGATACAAGAGAATACAAGATTAAACCTCTACTTGCAAGAATATTCGATAAGAGATTAGAAAAATGGAGATTTAGAATTATGAACATGTTATTTTCTATTTAATCTTCTTTTTGTTATTGTTTGATTACGTTTTCAATCATGTGTAACTAAATTTCTTTAGTGACTAGGCAAGATGAACCTTATACTTATTCTATAACATGTATTGATTCTTTTATTTAATGCAATTATTTTGATTGATCTATTGCGATTCAATTACATGTTTAATTTGCATTCTAATAGATTTGAAATATTAGATCATAACCTTATTTATATCATAGAGATTGAGAAATACTTATATGAATAGACCAATCGTAATTGAAAGGAGTTGATTGCAACCCTAAAGGTAGGATGATATAAATCCTCTGATTAGGATCAAACCTAATAGCAAAATTCACAATTTGCTAAAGAAATTCTATAAAATTTAACATGAGTAATTCAATTTATAAACTTAGGATTAGTTGTTATTAGCTATTAGCATACCATAAGAATTTCCATAGTCTAACAATCAATAAAATAATTGCATTGTTAGAGTTATGTAAATATAGTGCCCTGGAAAGCAAGTGTATTTACATGTACCTTAATCTTCTTCAGTTACAGT
>JANQAP020000163.1:1405334-1424730 GCA_026874005.2 Erythroxylum coriaceum
GATATTGAAAACTGTCAATGTAAATATTTGGTTTTATGAAATGAAAGGAGAAATTTGGGTTTTAAAATATGGTGTTTCTCATTATGATGTCTTATAAGAAAATAAAGAATGATGTTGCCATGTTAAGTGAATGTTGTGATTGAACGTAGTGCACCATTATCATAAGTTATGTACTGGAATGTTCTTAAGGTGTTTCGATATGTACCCTATGGTAACGGAGCGCTACACTTTATTAATACCACCCACGTTAACACAAACAAAACTCAATTCCTTGATTATTATCCTCAAGCTTAATTTATTCATCATCAAAATGTCATTTAACTCTACCATGAAATCAACACATAACTTACTTGATTCAGCAAAATTCCAGAAGGTGAGAGAATGAGATTTCAGTGGAGAAAGTAAGGATAGAGAGAGACAACCAAAAATGGCAAATGGGTTGAAGTGATTATTTTGCAAGGTGTAACGTTGATGAATTAATCAAAAACCAAATACACAAGAGTGAACAGGTATGGTTTTTCGGTGATGGCTGAACAAGAAGAAAGAGTGGATGATGTCGATGAAGACAAACAATAGAGTTGTAGAAACATAATTCCTAAGTAACTAGGTGGCTCCATTATGCAATGCCACATATCACCATTGCATGTATAATATGTGTCCTTCATTTAAGCTACCAAATGCCACACTTTTAATTGTCTCTTATTTCCACATTTTTCCTAGTCCAAAAACCAAAAATTTGCATAAATTTTCGAAATGTCCAAAATGTCAGCAAAAATGCTAAATCAATTCTAATACACACCAATTCAATTTTCAAGGCAAACAATCCACAATTTACATTTTAATCGCATTAAAATCACTTATACTCAAAAAATGTCAATGAATACATGTACAATTATTTTAATGAGTATCAACATTATTCACTTGTATAAGTATGCCATATGATGCATGAAATGTACTTCTAAATTCTCAGTAAACTCTCGTGTACAATATCATAGGATTCTAACCCTGATGATGGAATAATGGGATGTTACATTAACTCTACTATTTATCAATATGATGCTGAAGGGAACTGTAATTTGCTCAACTACAATACTGACTTGCTTGATTGCACCAAAAATGTGGAAATTTCTGATTTAAAATATGAGGGTCATAGATTTACTTGGAGCAATAAGCAGAGCTCTAATTAGTTCATTAGAAAGAAATTGGATAGGTCTTTGGTGAATGTTGAGTGGTTACCAACCTTTCCAAATAGTAAAGCCATGTTTTTAGACCCAGGGTTCTCAGACCATACCCCAATCAAGGTGGACAACCTCTTCAAAAAGGTTTATTTCAAACACCCTTTCAAGTTTAACAATTTCCTAATCAATGTGGAAGGTTTCTAAGAAGCTGTCAGCAAGGGATTGGAGTTAGAAGTAACTAGTACTAAATAATTTATCTGTTTGCAAAAACTAAAGGCTATAAAGTAGGAATTGAAGAAAGTAAATGGAAGTAGGGGTCTGAGCACAGTCCAAGTGCTAGAAACTACTAGGCATTGACTCTCACTCATACAAAAATCACTAGATGATAATCTTACTAATGAGATTATTAAGAAGGAGGAGAAGAAGGCCCTAAAGTTCTACATGCAAGTAGTTGATAACCACTGCTCATTATTAAGACAATAGTCCAGAGTCAACTGGATTAGGGAAGGAGACAGATGCTTTAGGTTTTTCTTCAATACCATTAAAACAAGGAGAAATGTCAATAGGATTACTTTGATAAAAAAGGAATCAGGGGAGGTCTTGTATGAGCAAGCTAAAATTGCTCAAGATGCCTTGAAACATTTCCAAAAGATCTAAGCTGAAATTACTCAAGATGCCTTAAAACATTTCCAAAAGATCCAAGGATTTGAGGGTAATGCTAGCACTTGTAGTGCAAATCTTAGGACGTTTATTTCTGCTAAAATTCCTGAAGATCAAGCGGATCTTTTAATCAAGCAAGTCATAGATCAAGAGATAGAGGCAGTGGTATTTAAAATGAATGGCTCGAAGGCTCTTAGACCAGATGGTCTGAATGGTTTCTTCTATCAAAAAACTTAGGATACAATAGGGAAAATTATGAAAGAAGCAGTGCATGAATTATTCAAAAATGGAGTAATCCTCAAAGAGATCAATAAGACTTCCTTGTGTTTGATCCCAAAAAACCATAACACTACTACATGGAACGATTTTAGGCCTATCTGATGTACTAACTTTAGTTACAAGATTATTGCTAAAATACTAGCCAATAGACTAAAATCTATGCTACACTAAATCATCAGTGAGAACCAAGGAGCATTCTTAAGCAATTGGAATATTGAGGACAACATCCTAATTTTACAGGAACTTCTAAAAGGGTACATAAAAGGAAAATCCCCTCATAATTGCACTTTAAAAGTTGATCTTTATAAAGCTTTTGATAGTATCAGTTGGGGTTTTTTACTGCAGATTATTGAAGTTATAGGTTTCCCTTAGATTTTTATCAATTGAAAAAAAAAGTGTATTTCTATGGTTTCTTTTGAGATTATAATAAATGGGAGTCTCACTGAGTTGTTTAAAGGCAAAAGGGGACTCAAGCAAGGGGATCCTCTTTCCCCTTACATATTTTTAATCTGCATGGAGGTTCTTACCCTTATGCTAAAATACAAGATCTCCTCAACTCCAGATTTCAAGTTCCATACCAAGTGTAAATTGTTTTCAATAACCAACTTATGTTTTATAGATGACCTAATCCTTTTTAATAAGGCTGATATCCCCTCAGTTACATTACTAATGAATACTTTACAAAGTTTTAAGGAGATGTCAGGATTGAGCATCAATTTTTAAAAAAGTTTCTTCATCTTATCAAAGAATGTTACACACCTAGCTAATGTTATATCTCTTATTACTGGAATGGGTAATCAAAAGACTCCGATCACTTATTTGGCATCCCTATCTCTTCGAGATGACTCCGATTTAGAGAATGCCTACCCCTTATTGAAAGGATACAAAGGAGATTAGATTCATAGACAAACAAAACGTTATCCTATGGTGGCAAACTTCAGCTCCTGAAATCTGTTATTATGTCTATGAATACATATTGAAGTTCCCACATTTTCCTTTCCAAGGAGATGATCAAAACTGTGGAAAAAAATTGATGAAACAATTCCTATACAGTAAGGGGAAAGGAGAAAGAGGGATTGCTAAGGTTCGCCGGACTCAAATATGTCAGCCTAAAGCAACTAGAGGACTAGGCCTAGAGTCAATTGGCAAAAGCAACAAATGTTTATTGTTGAAAAGGTTATGGAGAATTTTAAGTGAAAAGGGATTATTATGGGTTAAATGGGTGCATACTTATATATTAAGGGGTAGAAGTCTATGGGTAATCAGATCTAAAGATAGTTTTTCATGGTTTTTTAACCAAATTCTCATACTAGGAGAGGAAGTTTAGCATCAGATAACTTGCAGGATAGGGACAGGGGATAGAATTTCTTTATGGTATGACAATTAGATAGGTCAGGGAGTTCGAATTCCCCATCCGATTGTTAGGGATACTCTGGATAGATTTTCAAAAAAAGATAAAGTCCAAGAATTAATTGCAAATAGAAACTGGGATCTTTCCCAAGAGGAGATTATATCTCTATTGATACCACATTATCGATACAATGAAGGAGAGGATATATATCTATGGAATAGAATAACAGTAGCGGACATAACAAATAGGCAAGCAAAATAACTAAAGTATGGGACAAACCCAACAATTGGATGAGGTAAATTGATCTGGAGTAACACCATCAAGCCAAATGCCAGCTTCTTTGGCTATTTAACCATGAAGGATAAACTAAGCACTATAACAAGATTAAAATTCATCTCCTCCTCTAAAAGATGTATCCTTTGCAACCTAGATGAAGAGGACAGAGACCATTTATTTTTCAGATGTGATTTTTCTAATAGAGTATGGTGGCAAGTCTCCTCTCTATGTACACTTAATTGCTATCAAAGCAATCTGAATGGCATTATTCAAGAGATACCACTGAGCCATACACCCATACATAACAAGGATATTTACATGGTAGCCATTACAACAAGTATTCAGGAGATGTGGAGGGAGAGGAATAACAGAAGATTTGCGGAAAGGGAAAAAGGCATACTTGCCCTCACAAAAACCATCTCAAATAATATTAGAGAACAACTAGTCATAAACCAAATAGAGAAGAAATGTAGCGAGAGACTAGTTATTTCTTGAAAAGTTTAATGAGAATCCAAGAATACCCAGTAAATCTTAGAGCAGTAAATCTCTACAACCTAATCTAGTTAGATACCACACATATAACATTTCTGCAGGAATCTAAAGTTGGATTCTTACCTTATGGGGACCTTCCTCCATGAGGTCTTTACGTCTGATCCTTCGCGGGTGTTGAAGAAATGTAGTCAGGAGAAGTGAGGTAGTAGCCAGAGCTTAAATACACAAAAGGACCCTTCAAGTTTCCCTAATCAGAAAAAATGAGTGAAGACAAAAACAAAAGATGAAGTAACTAAGCTCAAACTAGAAATTTCTTACCTCCTTAATCGTCTGGAGAAACTGAAGACGGAGACTTTTGAGCCTTAATTCAGAAACTTCAGGAGAAACTTTAGATGGGGGATTTTTGGTTAACTCGTTTTAGGAAGATTTGAGAGTTTACTTGAGGTTGTTTTGTTACATGGAGACGTTCTTTAGCTTACAATGTCATTTTGGTCTTTGTTTTTGATATCTTGTTAGTAGGATAAGTGTTATACTGAAGTCCTTTTCTTATATAATTCATTTTAATTTTCAAAAAAAATATGAATTGAAGTCCAAACATATAAGATGAAATCAAACCAATTTTTAATCACAAAACCCTAACGTTAACCAATTCTTTCAAACTTGATTTCTTAGTTTACTTTCTTGCTTTCAACCCTTAAATGCTTCTAATCTTATTAATGGAGATATTAGAGGAGTCATCATCCTTATCATTATCAAGGGGAACTACAAACTTTGTGTCTTCATCCTCATTAGATTGTTCTTCAATAAGATCTTCAATATTTCCATAGTCATCATGGATGGGCATGATAACTTTAATGGAATCCAGGAGTTTGATATGACTTTTTGTCTTATTAGGACATTGATGAGCATAATGTCCAAATTTGCCACAGAGAAAACAACGGTCTGTATCTACTCCATGGCAAGTCAAAAACCACCATTGCTTTTAAATAAATCCATCCCACTCAAAAATCTACAAAACTAGTGGCTTAAACTAGGAAAACTTACCACTGTTTCTTTCAATCTCTTGGGTAGTTGATAAGTACCTAGACTTGATCAAAATTCCTCCAAATCCATCAAAAATGATTGCCCTCTTCTTCGTCTTCTCCTTGATCGAAATCCACATTAGTTTCTCTTCTTTTCTTTTTTTCTTTCACTCTCACGGTCACTCTCATGGTTAACACACCAAATGAAGCAATTTATCAGTAAATTTTGCTTTTTATACTCATTTAGTGCATTACACAAGTCATTCTCTCTTTGGTAATCTCTAATGACTCATCACACACATGTCATTTTCTCATTGGTCATCTCTAAGGACTCATCACCATGTAATTAGTGATTCTTAACCCCTAAGAAATCCTCTAATTGGTCATTAAATGTGATTCATTAATCCACTATTTATACAAAAAGACCAAATTGCTCTTTAATGAATTTAATTCACCAACTAATTGAATTAAATTTTAAAAATATTCCAGAACTGTCTTGTCATCAAATTGACCATGAAATACTCTAATTAGGGTCAGTACTTATTGATTGGATGCTTTAAAAAAATTTAAATGGGTTTAAAATTATCAATATCCATTATTTTTCAAAAGGGCATTTTAATCCTAAACTTTCGAAACTCCTAAAATCCATCCAAGAGGACTTATTTTCAATTCGTTTTAGTATCATTAGACTCTAATACCTATTCTTGATATTTTCAATTCTTTCGGGGTTGGGTCCCTAAAATCACTATTCAAGGAAAAATACTATTCACCTAGATTCTTTATTCATCTAGAAACATTATTCACCAAAAATAAAAAAATTATATTCAAACGTAAGGAAAAGTTTAAGGTTTTACCACTGTAATATATAAAGTGCATAAAAAGGGAGTTTTAAAAAAAGAAACTTTTTTTAGCCTTTGTGTTGGATGCTCTTTAAAAACAATGTGACATACATCGAGAATTGCTTTTTACCTTAAAAAACTAGCAAAACATAAAAAATATTAAATACAAAGGATACCAAAAAGAAAACAAAACTACATAAGCTCTAAATATAATGTAAAAAAATAACTAAAATGTAAATATAGTTTGGAAAGTATAAAAACAAAAGAAAAGATAGAAGAAGTTAATAGAAAAGTGAAATTTTGGAAGAAAATTGTGTTTCCCTTATGATGAGTTATTTAAATTCTTTGAGATACAACCTAAAACAAGACCAAACAAACGTATCCCAAGTTGTGGTTCTTTCTATTTCTCACACTTCAAACGCTAAAATAGTCATAGCTAGGATATAGGTATGTTTCTGGATGTGGATTTAATTGTAATTCAGATATCATCTGCAAATCTATATTTGCATTTGAAGTGTGAGAAGTAGGACATAGACTAGGATATAGGTATGTTTTAGGATGTTGATTTAATTGTAACTCAGATATCAAATGCAAATCTAGACATAATATAAGAGAGCATGTTTCATGCCATGTATTGTACTAGGTAAAGAATTTTCAGATGTGCAAATGGGTGCTTCAAGTCATATATCTCACTAGATCGAAAATTTTGAAATGCAAAAATGGATACAATTTACGACATGGGTGTGTTAAATGTTATGTTTATATTCCAGTTTAAACACATACTTGGGTTAAAAGTCTTTCTTTAGCAGATTCCTTATATTTTCAACTCAATTGCCCTTTTAATTCCTCTTTAAGAGTGTGTTTGCTTTCCCTTGCTTTTTAACTATGAAATCAAAACCACATAAACAAATAACAATCATTAAGAAACATAAACCTATTAAAATTTTATCTAAAAGAAACCAATTGAATAATAAAAATTCAAATGTCTTTCATCCAAATGACTTAAAATAAAATTTTAAATTTTAAAATTGGTTACATTGCCTCCCAATATGTGATTCTTTAAAATTTCTTATAGTTGGACTTCCTTCTTCAAATTTTTTAAGGTTCTTAAAGGGTGAGTGTCTCCCATGTTTCCTTAATTCTACTTCCTAAGTATCATTGTAACTTATAACCATTCACTTTGAAAGTACCTTTGGTTAGATGTGAGACCTCGATCACATATGAGGAAATACATTAATTACTATGAATAGACTAGACCATCATGATTTTAGCTTTTCTAGAAATAATTTGAAGTGAGAATTATATAATAATACTTGACCACCTTTCATAAACTCTTTCAACATAATATGTCAATAATGTTATTACTCTGCTTCTTATAGATTTTTTTCCTTTATTATATGGACTATCTCAGTTCTTCAAACTCATCCATTTGAAGTATCAATTTTTGGCTTGCATTTTTTAAGTCAAATTTCAATAATTTAATGACCCTCAATATACTCCTATATTCTAGTTTAATAGGTAAATGGCATGTTTTCCCAAAAACTAACCTAGGTATTTAATATACAAACCTATAAGAATATATAGCATTATCCAATTTCATTGTCTAATCTTTCCTAGAATACTTTATAGTTCTCTCTAGAATTCTCTTGTGTTCTTTATTCAATATTTCTACTTGACCATTAGATTAAACGTGGTAAAGGATAGAAATTTTGTATGTGACACCTTTATTGGCTTGGTAATATATCAAATTGCATATTATAACAATGTATTCTCCCATTACTAGATATTGCCTTAGGTATGTAAAATCGAGTAAAAATATTTTTCAAAATTTTAGGTACAATTCTAGAGTAATTAGTTAGAGAAGCTAAAGCTTTTACCCATTTAGAGACATAATTTACTATCACTAAAATGTACTTATTTATAAAAGATTCAAAAAGTGGCCCATGAAATCAATTTCCCACATATCAAATCATTCACAAACTATAACATATGTGGAAAACATTTTAAGTTTTTGAGATATTTTGCATGCTCGTTGATAATCATCACAAAATTATATTTACTAGTGAGTGTCCTTAAATATACTTAACTAATAAAAACCTACTTATAAGACTTTTTTATAGTTTGGCTGACTCTAAAGTGACTTCCTACCTCTTGCAAATGATAGTGTTATAGTATGGACTTTATCTATTCCTTAGGAATGCATCATCCCATCACTTGATCAACATAAATTCTAAACAAAAATGCAACTTTCTATATGTAATATTTCATATAAGAAAAGAATTTGTTCTTTTCTTGATATGAAATGTCCTTAGAGAATTGTTAAGTAGTTAACATAATCTCAAACCAAGGAGTGGAACCATATACCTCTTCAAGATATAGTCGTTCATTAGGTAAAGTGTCATCTGTCTGCTTTAATTAGCTCCTCCATATTTGGATTTTCTGGGTGAGATAAGTGGTTTACTGCTAGAGTTTTGGCTCCTTTTCTACCTTTAGTCGTTAGTGTCATTCCTAACGTTTTATAAGCCCTAGGCGAAGTAAAAAAAAAAGCCCTACTAAATCGGTAATATACAAATATGTAAAATTTAAAACCATATTTTTATTATTAAAATTTAATATCCACACATAAGTGACTCAATTTATAATCCACATACTCAACAAAATATTAAATGATCATAACATCAACTAAAAATATCTTGCAAATGTCAGTAATAATAAAATCACTAAAAATAGTAGCAGTAACAACAAAATAGCAATAGCAGCAATCGAACAACAATATTAGACTGCAAAACACTAAGAGAATTGCATTAACAAGCACACAGATGATTATGATTTATGGAAAAAAATTATCCATGCATTGATAGATGCAAAGTCATTAATAATATTATCAAGATCAATATTTTCCAACATATCCTTGTCGATATATAAAATAGCTAAACCATTTAACCTTTCTTGTGAAATTGATGACCTCAAGTAGTTAAAACTTCTCTCACTGATGCTACAGTCACAAATATAGTCAATAGAATTTGATAAGCAATTGAAACATTTGGGTAACAATCTACAGCTTTAGCAAATTCTAAAATTTCAACTGATGACATTAACTAATTTGGAAAAGTCATTTGCAACACTTTTAATTCAAAAAAAGATCATCTAAATCCACATCTGACACATTATCATAAGAAAAGGTTTTGTAAAATTAGTGCAATATTCTCTTAATTCGTTATCATCCAATGACTTCAACTTCTTTGAATCAAATAAGAATCCAAAATTTTTTTCAAATGTCATTAATCGTTTAAATCTATTCGTCAATGAAGCAATTGTCATATCCATAACAACTAGAAAGTAATAATCTCTAAAAGAATCCTCAGCTTATTGTATTTCTCCATTGTGATCAATTTCATCAAATTGTTTTTTCGTAATAATACAACGTCTAATTGGAAATTTAGGCTCTACATTCATCTCATGTGCAAGACTTTTGACAATATTCATACTAGAGCCAAACCCTTCGTCTCCATATTTCTCCAAAAATACCATCACACCTTCTAATTGCTTTATGGTAGCATCAATGCATATAGATTTAGATTGCAACTTTTTACTCACCATGTTAATAGCAAATAAAATATCATACCAAATAACCACAGCAAGTAAAAACTCAAAACTCTCAAGTACACTAAGCAAACTTTCTACTTCACTCTTTGACTCGGCATCAACACAAGATCTAGAAAATTCCATCAAATCCAATCTTATTTAAGGAGCTTGAAATCTAATAGCTTTAACAATTTTTATTTAACTCTCCCGACGAGTGTTCGACAATGATTTCATAGTTAAGCCTAAAACATTATCAAATAAAACCTTCTACCTTTTAGGAGAACTTAAAAATAATACATATATGTGTTGCACAGCTCCAAAACATGAAACAACATTAACATAAGAATGTGCCATATCACTAAGAGTAAGATTAAGATTATGATAAGTACAAGACATATATAATACTCTTGGATTTATTTCAAGCAATCATTTTTGAACCCCTTGGAGTTTTTCCTTCATATTAGAATCATTGTCATAACCTTGACCCCTCACATTATAGACATTAAGATCAAGAGACTTAAATGCATTTAATAATTCATTGAAAAGTCACAATCCAGATATGTCATCTACCTTCAAGAACTCCAAAAAATACTCTTCTCTTTTTATTTGTTTATTTGACATATTCACACATCGTACTAATAAATTCATTTGATCTTGATGGTGCAAATCTGGGGTACAATCAAGAATAATAGAAAAGTATTTTGCCTTTTTAATGGTCCCTATGATAGAACTTCTAACACTATGGGCCAACAAAGAAATGAACTCATTTTGAATTTTGTGACCAAGGTAATCATAATGAATTTCATGATTTTTAATACGTATAACATGATCTTGCATTATACATCAAATTCAGCAATCATTTCACGCAAACCTAAAAATTTGCCATTACTATCTTGGTAAAGTTTCTCATTGTATCCTTAAAAAGCCAAATTATATTTAGCAAGATGTTTCACAACAGAAACTATTTTTATCAAAACTTGTCTCGAATGTTCTTTCTCCTTTATAATTTCTTATTCCAAATCTTTATCAACTATTTGATTTTTTCTCAATCTTACTCTTAATTCATTCCAAGTTCTCATATTAGTCATATTCTCAATGTAATTCTCATGTTCTTTAAGTGTCTCTTCCAATCTCTAAATCTATCATTTGCTAATGCACTTTGTTTGCTATTAGATTTAAACAACTTACAATAAAAACAATATACTTTATCTATATGTTTAAAGTAAACCAATCATTTTTTATCGCTAATATCTCCATTACTCAAATTTCTATAATAATAAGAATATGAAAAATGTCAAGAGGTATTGTCTAAAGGAAACAAAAGATTCAATTCTTTTACAAGCCTTTTCAACTAACATGTCCCTTACTTTATTTGTAATAGCCAGTTTCCAAAATTTACTGAGGGGTTAGAATGTTAGACTTTTGACTCATATCATTTTAGAATTTGTGAGGTGCATTTCATTCACATGCATAACATGAGCATATACACACATAAATGTTGATTTAGAAAACATTGCCAAGATAGTATATTCAGTCAATTAACATATTCTAGGGTACGAAATGTTTAAAATGATTATGATATGATTGTATATTGTTTATGTCTTGAATTTTGGTTTGATGGATTATAATTAGTAATTTGGATTTAATTGTTACAATTGGAAGAGTGATGAATTAAAATGTACATTTATTCTAGGAAAAATGTCAAGTGGTATGACAAGTTGACATATGGAAAATTAGGATGACTAAGCCTATAAAATGAGTAACATTTGGCATAGAAAATTAAGTGACTAAAGGCAATAATGATTAAGTGACAAATGGACTAGGATTTTGATGACATTTAGTAGCCACATAAGAGGACATATAGCTTATCTACTTGGATGACATGTGTGCTTTTAAAACAAGGACACCTTGCACTAAAAAGCTTAAGCAAATGCAGAGTCACTTATCTTTCCTGAAGTTTCTATTGCATGGTTTCTTCTCGTTTCCTCTCACTACTGAAACACCCACACCCTCACATCTCTGTGTTTTGCCTACGTTTGAGTTCAATTACCACACCAAAATCCATACTTTTACCTTTTATAAAGATAGTTATAGAACCAGATCATTGTTGTACTTGCTACTATCTTTTGATCTTTGCTGAAAACCATTCTACTTCCACCTTGTTCTTAGAATTGTGCTTGCATGCATGGAAGGCTAGGTTAGCTTGATAATTGGGGAGGCAATTGAGCTGATCAAGTAAGTGAAAGACTGATCTCTTGTGATATATGTTAATAGAACTTAATGATGACTGAATTGGAGATGGATTGATTATGATATTGGAGTGAAATGAGTTTTGGAAAATGATGCATGAATGATAGTTTCTATTTTGCTTTTGCATGCATGAAAGACAATAGTTTATGAGCTACCAAATGAATGATTTTGAGTTGGAATTAGAGATGAATTTGATAAGGAATTGAAGTATAATTAAGGTATACTTAAGGTATAATTAATGGACTGTTATGAAGGTGTTTTGAATTTGGTATGAAGGTGTTTAAATCTAGAAAATTGAGGGAAATTGGATAGTGCACTTCGAGGCACTCATCCCACGATCATGGCAAGGTCCCCCACGATAGTGGGCAAAGCTTTGAAATGATAATTTTAGTTTTGTGAATTTGTTGAACCAAATGAGGATAAGTCACTCTACATTGGTGTATTTGGACTTGATTAAGGCTTGAAATGAACCTAGATTGTTTCTTGATTAATTGGTTAAGTGTTCGATAAGTTTAGGTTGTTGTTGATGTCATTACTTAATGAATGGATTGTCTTGATATCAATGTATTTAAATCTGAAAATTTTAAGTTATTAAAGGAATAAAGGTGTTTTTATGAATGCAAATATGATCCAAAGGATATAAGTAAGGTATATTAAGTATGAATGAATGAGAATTGGGAAATTGTGTGAATGTATATTTCTAGAAAAGGTTGATGAATGTATGATTGATGAATTTAGAGTAATCAAACTTACTCAAGGTATAAACCTAAATGCAAAGTGGTCATATACAAGCTATAATAATTGAATGGTCAAGACTTATGAATAAGAATGCGTACCCAGAAAGGTCAATTGAGCATGCATTGAACATGACACAAATACATGTGCATGATTGTATATTCATATGATTGAACAAATTAGTGATTGTGAACTATGTGTGTATTGCTTAAATATAGATGCACAAGTTAATCGCTAACAACCAGACATTGCTGGATCATCAAAGCAATAGCTTTTCTGAAGCGTACTGTGAGTTAACTTTGATGTGTAAACTCAATTATATTTGTTTCTATTGAATTGTATATGTAATGTGGAATGTATGAACAATTGAATGATGAATGTCGGACTTAGATCTGAAGAATTTGATATATGTCATGAGCACATTGAATGAAAAGTACTAAAAGCATAATATGTGAATTGATGCATCTCATTACATTGAAATGCATGATCAGATAAAGGAGTTGTGATCGAAGTAGCCAATGTGTGAAAAAGAGCTTTAAACTCAGATAACAATGAGCCTGGTATCCACAATAAATACGGGACAATATATGAAATGAGCCTAGTATCCACAATAGATATGGGAAAGTAAATTGGGTTGATAGGCGCTCGATCACAAAAAGAAAAATAAGAAAGAAATCACATATGCATTTGCATATAGAATCATACATGTATCATATGAATGATTGTGATGATTTGTTGAATTGTTCTTAAATAGTGATACGCAATGTTGGTATACAGTACTTATTGAAATATGACAAAATGTGATGCGATATTCGATACTAGATTTTTTAATATACTTCCTGAATTAAGTTGTGTAATTTATTTTGGTGTTCTGACTTGAGTGAACACAGCGATGATGATTCACTTACTAAGTTCGCAAACTCATCAAAATTGCAAATGTTGATTTTTAGGTTCAAAAAAGTTCAAGCTACTAAGGTTATATAGTAGAACTCTAATATTTGTATTTTGGGGACAAGAATGACTCAAAGGTCTGGTCAACTGATATCTGAGGAGTCTAGTTTAAAATGTTTTCAATTAGCATCCTATTTTATATTGAACATTTTATATGGAGTATTAAACTCTCAAATGTTGTGTAACATATATACATGGATTATGAATTGTAATGATACAATGTAAGTTTGATGTTTATGAATGAAATGGGAAGAATTGATCAGTTGAAATGCTTGTGATATATGTGATGCCTTTTAGTTAATGTGATTGTTCTAACGTACCATTTCTGTATAGTATATTCTCGACTATCCATGGATATGTTTGGGCATATGCGTTACAAGAGTGGTATGTTACAATATTATCAAGATTATCTCAATTTCTAGGACCATAAATATCCAACTTAGGGATTAGTTGCTCATGTGCCCTTAAATTTTCTAAAGTTGATGCATTTGGTACATGATCATGCTCACTCAAAATTAGTAATATCCTCATGAATATGATCACATCATTTAAATTTTCTTTATATTGTTCAAAACTACCTTCACCTAATTCCATAGGGTTCTCACTGGAAGAGCTTACTCTTTTAATAAATTTATTAATTGCTCTTTTTTGGGATTCTATTAATTGTTCTACTTATTTTCTTTTTTTTTCCTTTGTTCACTTCCAGATAGATGTTGTTTAGGCAATATAATAAAAATCAAGTATAACATAATTGGACTAAAAAAACAAAAGCACATGTATGGAACTAGAAGAAGTATGTGAGCATAACAAAACACCAATAGCTTGACAATATATCACAAAGATATATCAATAGTATTATATCTGTGACAGAGGGGAAAAAGAGCAAATTTTTATGATAGAGAAACATTAATTCTTAAAAATACAAGAAATTAACATACTTAGGAGAAAATATAGTAAATTATGTTCTAAGTTATTGACTATTCTAAGTTTGTCAAGCCAAATATTATCTTATTCTCTGATTGCGGAAATGATTGAATATTATTTTGTGAAGCAACTAGATAAAGGTATAAATTATTAAATCATATATTTTCATTAGTCTTTGAATTTAATTAACGTTAGTGATTTTTAATAAAAAAATTTCTTTTGTGGGAATTAACATAATGGTAAATGTAAATTAACATAATGGTAAATGTAGTATACCATATCAACTATTTATAGTATTATTTAATTATCAAAAAAATTTTAATATATTTTATTAAATTTTAAGTAATTCTAGCAATTAACATAATGATAAATGTAGTATATCATATCAACTATTTACGGTATTATTTAATTGTCAAATAATTTTTATTTACGGTATTACCAAGGAGTTATTTTTACAGTATTAAATGTAGTATACCATATCAAGACTTCCTATTCAAATGGAGAAAAACAAGGAGTTATTCGTTCATGTTAGTTCTATTTACAGTAGTAACAATTCTTATCCTCGTATAAAATTGCAGTCTTTGACAAAAGTTTAACTAATGTTTTAAATTTTTATTATAGTCAAGAAAAATTGCAATCTTTGTCAAATAATTTTTATTTTATTAAAATTTAAAGTAAATTTAATATTATTTTAGTTTAAACAAATATAAATAAAATAAAAAAGAATAAAGTTTGTGACACTTAAATAATAATTTACAAATAAATAATATTTTTATAATATAATAAATTTAGTGATTTATAATAACAAAAGAAAAAGGGCTGCAATAAATGAACCACTAGTGTTGTAATGAATTATCACTCAAATATTCAAATATTTAATAAGCTAAAAATACATAAAAAAATCAAAGATTTTACCTTTAAATTATCACTCAAACTTAATAGTTAGAACTCAAACATTATTTTGCTGCTAATATTTTAGTTGAGTATTTTAGATTTATAAGTTGATGAAAAATAAAAAATTTTAAGTTGAAGAAATACACCCAAATGTTTTAAAGGAATTTATAAACACTAAAGTTAACGTTCACTTTTTAAACATAGAAGCTGAAACTGAAAGCCTGAAAACATGGAAGCTGAAACCCAAGTGGCACGACAAGAAATATGCCAAAAATTTTGTCTCTTCCACTTCTCTCTGACAACTATTAAATGAGACAATAACCATTGGATGAAAATCTTTAAAGTGTTGAAATGAAATTTGAGAGTGAGGCTCGTGGCAAGAGAGTAATAAATGCCAAAAATCTTGTATATTCTACTTCTCTATCAACTATTAAGATTTAGTAACCTTAATGAAATACTAAGAAATGGTAGAATATTGAAATAAGATTGAGAGTGGGGCCCTAGTGAAGCCAGGACTCTTAGTCGCTAAGTCAAACTCGTTTGAAAATAAAAAACCACCTAATCAATCTAGGTTTAGCATCATTTTTGCATAGAAGACACTTTAATGTTGAGTGATCCATTTATACTATTAATTTTGATAAGATGAGATAAGATTTCAATTTGATGAATAAAAAGACAACAACTAACAACTTTTTTTTATGATGATGTAATTTTCTTGAGCATCAATTAAAGCTTTTTTGGCATAATATATTGGTTAAAAATGCTTATCTTTCCTTTTCCAAACACTAATCCAATTTCGAAATTGCGTACATCACATATTAGTTTAAAGGGAGGTTATAATCCAATGCTACCATAATAGGGTATTGATCAACCTCTCCTTTAAAATTGTAAAGGTCTCCAAAAAAAAATAGGTGATTAATCAAATGGTACATTTTTTATAGTAATCAGTTAGGGGTTAAGCTACTTTGGAGAAGTCCTTTATAAAACATGTGTAAAAATAGAGTTGGGGTCTCGCGGTTTAAAATAGAGAAAATTCCTAGAGGTGTGCTTTAGAACTAGAAATAAAATTGATAAAGGATTAAAGAAAGTGCATAAGTTTGTTATTAGTACCTAAGGTTTCACTTAAACTTTGAAGTTTTATAGGCTTGTAGTTTGGACTTAAATTTTCTTTTAATCTTATTGATCTCTTAATGGTTTGTTTTATTGAATGAATTTTCATTTCTTGTATCATGAGTCACTTAACAATTGATAAAATAACAAGTAAAAGAAGAAAAAAGATTATTTTAGGCTTATTTTAGGCTTGTACTGTACTGACCACTTAAATATTGATCATATGGACCAAATATTAGGAAAATCTCATTTAGTCTGGACTCTTTAGAACCAATGGTCCAAATGAAGTTCTAATTAATTTTCTAACTAAACTAGACAAAAAAATAAAATAAACAATTTATATGATACACAAAATCATATTATAAAAAATTAGGAAAGCTAACATGATGGGTTTAAACTTCGACGATAGCTTTAAATTACTTTTACCTAATCTATCTTTCATATTATTTCAGTGTTGTTTGAATCATTGTTTCCAAATTTTTAAACACTGATTTTGTTGACTTTTAGTATAGAAGCAGGAAACTAAAAAAGAGAAATAATATGAAAATTGATACAAGTTATAATGAAATAAAGATTAAAATAAAAAAATATAAGTGGATAAAGGAGCCTAGGAAAGAAACAAAGCATGACTTAAAGCTATGTTTGGTTAGACGTAATAAAATGGAATGGAATGAAAAGAAATAAATGGAATGTAAATGAATATAATATTAAAAAATTATTATTTGAGAGGGATGGAAGGGTTCATAATGTAATATAGTGAAATGTTGTTTGAAAAAAGTGTTTATAATATAATATAGTAAAAAGTTATTTATCATTTTACATTTCATCCTAAATCCCCTCAAATCGGAGGTTTCTTATTTTTATTGTTTAGGATGGAATGAGACGTAATATGAAACTCTCCTCTTTCATCTCATTCAATTTCATTCTGTTATAAACCCTCCTCTTAAATAATAAAATAATATTATATTTTATTTCATTTCATTAAAAAACTAGAAGTCCCATGTTCTCCTGATGTCTTGCCATTGAGTTTAAATATATCCTAAAATCTATTAACTATGGACACAGTAATTGTCAACAGGTTAGACTCTGACATTCATCCTTAGCTTGTAGGTTTCTTAAGGTTAAAGGCGTTTGATAGTTGAACCAAAAACTGACTAATCCCTATATAATTTGTTCCCCTCCATCCTCGTTTGACAATTAAAAATGCCATATAGTATCCGCCCTGAAAATCCCATTTTCATCACATTTATGAATTGGGCACATTGATTTCCTACCATAAGATGCTTTGTTTCCCGATCTTAAATTTAGTGCATATAGGGAGGCCATTAATTGGGGACTTGATATGAACAAGCATCACCCAAGAGGATATAGCTCACAAAGGCAATAGTTTACGTCCTCTGTCCTTTTACGCTAGAGACGTTATTGTTAAATGTTTGTCTTATCCTCGGGTATTCCTTAATTTTATTGATGCCCGGCAGACCAGTGTAGTTTTCTTTAGTGCTCATCTTCACAGCGTCTTCTACACCTGAATCCCCATTTTAGGAAGAGCAAGCATGAGTCATGACATAAGAAACAACAAACCTAAGATTTCTACTTGAAAATTGTAGATTTTCTTTATTTACAAACCAGGTCTGCATTTCCTCTCCTGCGTCCAACGTCATTTTGCTTCATTCCTTTATCCACCTATTGCTGTTTCGTTTTTGGTCTCTTCCATTTGCCCCCACACTGCCGTATTGTTGCAGCTTTCCTTAGCTTTTTGTTCTTCTTTTCGTCTCCTACTGTGCTGCCATTAATTCACGTAAATTGCATGTATTCCATGCACAACTTTTCTACTTCTTTGCCGTGAGCAACTTGGAATTTTCTTTGTATTTTTTCTTCTTGTCTTTTAATTTTCTTCTTCTTACTCCATAAAGACAAGTGAAAATTACTCTTCAAAAAATGGCTTAAATATTATGTTTTCGACTCACTTTAATTTCTTTGCTTTCCAGTTGTGCCTAAAATCACATATGAGTCAAAGTGAGTATCTTAAGCAATTTAATATCATTAATCACTAAGTATTATGGAATAATTATACAATCAGTTAAGCACCTATCAATTTCTCCCACACTTACCTTTTGACCGTTCTCAGGCAAAACATTAAAATTAATCTCAAAGATTCAAAAACATTTACTCAATTCCGGTATGTTCCAAGAATACATAATCATAAACAAAGATGAATAACTTTCAAAAATCATAACAAAAAACTCAAAATTCCAAGCTTTTACTCATGATTAACCAACATTCATCATCTTCCAAAACTGTTCAATCTAATGGTAGACTCAGAAAATATGTTTAAACAAGATATGTTCATAGGTACACTCAACACCATTCATGATCATGTTATCAAACTTTGCATATCATTTCATTTCTCCACCACTAATGTTTACAGGCAAAATTATGGATCAAAGGACTTTTTAAGGTCGTAATGTGGGTAAAAATAAAGTGAGATGTATTTAGGTCATGTAGCATAAAAGCCATTAAAGCTAATGAAACAAAAGTAACACTCAATTATACCACCAAGTGCACAAGTTAACATTCATACAAAACTGGGTACTATCAGATATGACGAATGCAACACTTATATTTCACAACCCAATTTAGCTCTCACACAGAAACCACATGAAGCATATGCCAATCCAAAGGAATCACTCATACAATTGATGACAATACATTGGAGCCACAAAGAGTGAACCTTCCAAACCAACATCTACCTCATATTTAACACACTCTAGTAACTTATAGGTGCTTAATTGATTATGAAATTATTCCATAACACTTAGCAATTACTGACATGAAATTGCTTAAGGTGCT
>JANQAP020000163.1:1604888-1618293 GCA_026874005.2 Erythroxylum coriaceum
AAAAGAAGGAGAAGCAAAATTGTACATTTACCATGTCTATTGTTGCGGTAAATCAATACACCAACCATCTTACTGTATACATGTTTAAAATGCAATGAGTTGTAAGATTTAAGAGAAATTTACGTCCTTTGTTTTTGAGTTTTTCTAAGGCACCATGAAGGGGAACAAAAAACATAACGGATAAAAGATTTGAGCAAGAGTGTATTCATTTATCAACTATATTAAGAAATTATACAACTAGGCTATTACTTACAACTCTTATGTAATATTTGTTGCAGTGTAGGAACGGAAGTGAACTTGGTGAAGGGCACCTGGGAATTAAGCATGGAAACATCAACTATTATCCGTCCACTTCTTAAGGAAGTGTAACTAGGTTGCCCATCCATCCTAGATCTAGTATTCTTTTTATCTATGATTTTGTTTCATACTAGAAAGCTTTCAATGTTTTCCCAAAGCATGTCCATGTGCTTGTCGCTATCGCAAGAGTTGGAGATCAATTGTAGGCATTAAAGGCAGCTAGCCAGCTGAATTTTGGAATTTCATTATACCCAGTTGAATTCCACACAATGCAAAATTTGAGAGGTATAATACACAACCTCATCCCTACAAAATAGGGAGGCTGCGTCCAATCGAACTTCTATTCTACACCAAATGTCAAAAAGTAGCAACAGTTCTAACGATGACATTGAGATGAAATGCTTATATAAGATGGTTGCCATTCCATCAGTAGATAAAGTCTATACCCCTTGGGATCATGTTAGGTGCTGAAGGAGGAGAAAAATAATAAATTGTAATAAAGAATAATAGATCATAAAGAGATACTAAGAGCAAGTTGTAAATTGCATGAATCTGTAAATACTAAATAATCTTATATTATATGGTTTTAGTAAATAATTAATAGAATAGATGTGCACAGGTGGTACAGCCAGCGTTAACAGCAAGACAGACGGGTAGAAGAGAAGAGAGCAGCTCGTGTCGGGTGGCTCCACCGTATTCTTTCCCCACATTCGATACGGTAAACCACCTTCCCCTATCTGTTTTCCTTCATTTCTTTTATACAACGCTATTTCCCATTTCAAGCCCAAAATCAACTTTTCCTTTCTTCTTTTTACCCATTTTCCGTAACTCCGCTCTGAAGAAGATGGTGGTTTTATTTCCTTTATCAACCCACCTGATTACTCGGTAGCTGGTCTTTGTCTGGTCTCGTATTTTGCTTAGTGTTTTGTTGAAGATGGGGAGGTGGGCTAGATATGGGCGGATCCAGATGTGGTTACTATTTACGGTGATTTGTGGAAGATTGTCGTATTCCTCCGCCTCCCCAGCCCACCCGACGTGTCATCTACAGTCCCTTTCGGATTCGCTCTTTGGCTTTCTAGATCCAAACTTTTGTTCCCCTTATGCTGATTCCGATTCTTTTCGTGTCGTCGCTGTTACACAGGTCAGTAAAGTGTTTTTCTTTTCTTCTTTCTCAAGATTCTGTTTTTAAGTTTGTATAAATTGAAAGCTTTGAGATTTGGTGTTTTCAAGATTATTGACGCTAATTGACAACTATTCAGTGGTAAATGGTAGTCAGTGTTTTCGTTTTGGCTTGAATCAATTGTGGTCTTTTTGCTTGGTACGAATGAGGACAATTGGTCCAGACGTGATTCCTGGTGATCAGTTAACTATTTTGTTACTGGGTATCCATTTATGTGCATGTATTCTCACCTGCATACACTTTAGGCTTCATCCATTTGCCAACTTACTCCTTATGCTACAACTTACACAACTAAAAAAGATGATGTCTTGTTAATCAATTTTGTAAATTGCTTGAATATTTTTCTCCATTTTCGAACTCTTCATATAGGGATAGAATATTGGCTTTATGATGAATTATTTATTTATAACTAGTATTTAGTTTGTGATAGAATGCTGAGCTGTTAACTTTCAAGGCTTATTCTTATCGGTATGCTTACTGGTGGAATTCATGGGTGCAGGGAGATGAGGTCTCATTGCTGAAGGCGCTGAATGTGGTTAACAAGGATAGTCGTGAATATGTAGCCGTGCTCTTCTATGCCTCTTGGTGCCCTTTCTCTAGGAACTTTAGACCAAGCTTCTCCCTCCTTTCTTCTTTGTATCCATCTATTCTGCACCTTGCAATCGAAGAATCATCAGTCAGACCGAGGTTCTTAAGTTGAAATTGATCCAAGTGAATTTTTTGTATTTTTTCCCAAACATGTTTTGCCTACAGATTATAACAATGATTAATTTCTGCAGCGTTCTCTCCAAGTACAGAGTTCATGGATTCCCCACTCTTTTCCTTTTGAATTCTACAATGCGTGTTCACTATCATGGCTCTCGCACTCTCGGTTCCCTGATTGCATTCTACAGTGATGTTACAGGTAGAACTTTTATTCTGTCCTTCTGCTCCACGTAGCTTGAGCTGTAATGGGCAACCTTATTCTTCTCTCCGCAATCCATGATAATGCTTTAGGTAATTTTCAAAGGAGAAGCATGCTAGGCTACAGAATTCTTCTCACTGCTTCTGAATTTGACCATAAGTTTTAATTTAATGAAGTGCTTTGCGTTTTATCTTAGATAATGTATTCAAATGTAAGCAAGCTTTGTTAGTTGTTTCACTATGTTTAACATATATCTGCATGCTTCAAGTTTTGACCTGTTTGTATTAGTCATTGTTACTGGAAGATGATCAATCTGGGACCTTATGAGTGTGGTTGACTGTAGGCGTTAACAGTGCAACTCTGGATAAGCTTTCACATCCATCAAACTATGAAAGGCATGAACAGATTGAGCAGGAAAACTGTCCATTCCCATGGGCAAGATCTCCTGAGAACTGGATTAGACAGGAGACATGTCTGGCACTGGCTACTGCTTTTGTGCTTTTGAGATTGCTTTACTTATTTTTCCCAACAATATGTGGGTTAGCCCAGTATGTTTGGAGAAGGCGCATCCAAATCATCAGATCATGGAGCTTGTTGGATCAGGCAAAGGCCTACTTGAATCGAGTGATTCAACTATGCCTTTCCTTTAAGGAGCCATATAGGAAAAGGCATTTGCAGGAAGGATCTATTAATCCTAGAGCATGGGCTTCCAAGTCTCTTGCTACTGTCTCCATAGGAGATGCAAGCTCCAGTAGGGGTGCACCAGTGAGTGAATGCCGCTGACACTATTCCTGTTAGGAGAAGGATGTTGGATTGAAGATTTGTATCCGGCCAGTTATTTCTTTCTGAGAATGATATTTTCATGCTTGATTGATTATAATGCTTTATTCCAATGTCATTTTGTCCATATGTTTTAGAACACAATAATCAATAAGTAGAATTCAGTTTCAGAACAAAATTGTAGTTAGTATTACTGATGGTTTTGTTATAAGAAGTCAATGTAAAACACTTTCCCAGGATTCAAAAGGCAATTATTGTGCTATAGTAACCTGTCCAGTTGCCATTTTATCTGCACTTATTTAGATTGTAATTATGTCATTGGGGAGCCCATGGAATTGTCAATGTCTGGTGATAAATGACTCAGTAGTCTCTCTTAACAGCTTGATGAAATGAGCCTTGTTGACTGTTTCCTATAATGGGAGTTTTTAGGAATGCAATTGTTCTATAAAGTATGCTTTGTGCTAAGTGCTTGATGACTCCAAATCTGATAGGAAACGGCAAACGGTCTTCCTTTCCTTGCATTTTAATTGAAATCGTTATAATGATGGTGCTATTTTAATTAGAATAATCACAAAACATAAAATCTGTTGACTTTTTATATTCCCATATCCTCGTAGGTTCCAAGACAAATAGCAACCTATATTTTTTTTCATTATTTCAGTTTCTATTTTTTTGAGTACTACAAAAAAAAATTCCCTGCAACTTGAAAGAACAAACAACCCAAATTGAATCCAGACAAGTACAAGCACATGTGTCCGCGTGAACCAAAGAGAGCGATCAATTCTAACATAACATTGTTTTGTTTCACATAAAAAAGGATTCCAACTCTTAGCAATTTCCACCAAAGTTGTTTATGAAAATCCAAAGCATCCGACAAAATTCCACTAAGTTAACTGGCCCCACCTCATCATTATCATCACTGATTTGAACATTAACCCAAGTCACCAGACAGCCGTTACTGGTCTTACCGGTCAACGTCGTTCCATTACATGTGCTGTGCCCCCACTAACTTCCCATCTAACGGTCACAATTTCAGCAACCTCCAGAAGTCAGAACGCAGATTTTGACCGTCGATCTTACCATGCAACCATCATAAATCACATCGTACGGCCAGTATATCTCGTTTCAGTTCTGCAGCTATCAAAAACCGCATTTCTCAGACGCACACACCCCCAGAGAGAGAGAGAGAGAGAGAGAGAGAGGGAGGGAGGGAGAGAGAGAAGCAGGCAAGATGGAGAAGGAGAGAGAGCAACTGGTGTACTTGGCTAGACTTGCAGAGCAGGCTGAGAGATACGATGGTATTGCTGTTTCTCACTCTGTTCTTGTTAGATTCTAGCGATTTGTGTGAAAAATCTAAAATTTTTATCTTTTCTAACATTTGATTTGAAATGGGTGTGCAAAGCGTTTGTGGGTAGTGTTTTTTCCAATTGAATTTCTGGGTTTGGATTAGTAGGTATATTATATATCTATTTACCGTCATTTATGAATCTGGGTTTATTTTCTTCCATTGATGCCGAACTGGGCCTCGTTATCTATGGTCAGTGTTGTAAATTTTGAGCATTATGTAGCTGCTTGGGTGAATTACAGTGATGGGTTCATGTCTGATTTGGCTTTCCCTTACTGGAATGTTTTCACTGTTTGTTACATCCTTTTCTCTTTTCTTTTTTTCATTTTTGGTTCTCATCAATTAGGGCGTGCTTATTTCTTCATCTCGAGGATCACGTCCTCAAGTAGGTTAATATGTTTTTTATTGAGCAAGTTGAGCACTTCTAAGTGCTTGAATATGTTGAACTGGTACTAAAGCCTCAAGTTCTTTGGATAACAGTAGTGTCATTTTGAAATGTAGACAACACGGTGTACTTGGCATTTTGTTTCCTTTTGGTTCCTTCGCAATTGCAATTAGTTACTTTTGTTCTTGGGAAACTTTTCTGGGAAGTGTCATGCTTGTTTTAAACTGCAATTAAAATGGCATTTCTTGTTTACAAACATGAGACTAGCTATCATAATAACCACAGTACCATTATATTTCATTTGTTAATTTGTTTTTCCATCCCTATCCTCACAGCGCTATTATATTTCATTTCTTTATTTTTTCAATTTCTCTCCATCTCCAAATTTTTTGTTGCAGAGATGGTGGAGACAATGAAGAAAGTTGCCAAATTAGATGTGGAGTTGACTATTGAGGAGAGGAATTTGGTCTCAGTGGGTTACAAGAATGTCATTGGTGCTAGAAGGGCATCATGGAGAATATTGTCTTCCATTGAACAGAAGGAGGAGGCAAAGGGCCATGAACAAAACGTGAAGAGGATAAAGGAATACAGGCAAAGGGTTGAAGATGAGCTTTTAAAGATATGCAATGACATATTGTCAGTCATTGATCAGCACCTTCTCCCATCTTCCTCATCGGGAGAATCAACTGTTTTTTACTATAAGATGTGAGATTTATTGATCATTATAATTCCCTTTTCATTTAGCTGTTGAGTTGATTTAATTGAGAGGAATACTGTACTATACATGGAAAAGGGGATAAGGCTTTCGAAGATGAAGAAATTTTTTAACTTAGGTAATTGTAATATAATTCGAGTTTATTTGCTGTTTTTTTTTCCTGTGGAATAGTGCATCCAAAGACCTAAGTAATGCTTTGCAACAATATCATATTGGGGTATTTATGTTTGGCAACCAGATTACGATCTTGTCTTTTGAATGATATGTGGTATTTGGTCTTTCTAGGGCTTGAAAAGTTCTGTTTACTGATATAGTGCTATTTATACATGTGTGCTTCTTGTTTAGAAATTTTCAAGCATCCAATAATTTATTTTCTATGATAATGAAACATTAGTTTTCTGTTGGGGGTAGGAAAGGAGACTACTACCGCTATCTAGCTGAGTTTAAAAGTGGTGATGATCGTAAAGAAGCTGCAGACCAGTCCCTCAAGGCTTATGAGGTGTTTGCTGTTTTTCCATTCTGTTTGAGATTAATTTGTTCTCCACTTTTTCCTTTTCAATTTCCTGAGTTTAATCTTCAAGTTTAACAGAATGTATCACTCAATGAAGGATGCTTTTTGTTGCATTGCAGGCTGCCACTTCTACCGCTTCCTCAGATCTGCCACCAACTCATCCAATCAGACTTGGCTTAGCCTTGAACTTCTCCGTTTTCTTCTATGAAATATTGAATTCCCCTGAAAGGTTAACACGCTTTTTCTAAAAGATTTTAACACCCCATTCCCTCTTAAAAAGTGATAATAATAATAATCATCATCATCATCATCATCATATTGGAAAATCATGTACTTCTTCCTTGTGGCTGTGAATTTTGTCCTCTAGTCTTACATTATCTGTGTTGTTCAGGGCCTGTCACTTGGCTAAGCAAGCATTTGACGAAGCTATAGCAGAACTTGATAGCCTCAACGAAGAATCCTACAAAGACAGCACCCTTATCATGCAACTTCTGAGGGATAACCTCACTCTGTGGACCTCTGATCTGCCAGAGGAAGGAGGTAACTTAGAATAACTCTCTTTCCTTGGGAAAGTGGGTACCTTGAATCTTATAAGTGTTTCTTAGTGAAGTTAAAAAGTGTTGGAGGAGTTACTGTTAGGCTTATGGTTCAGAGCCTGTTGATCTAAAGGAGAAATCTCTCTCTCTCTCCCTTTTCCAATCTTTTTCTATCCAATAGATATGATATATTTTCTGATTTCCTCTTTTTTGATAGTAATTCCGAGGACTGTGTAGGAAGTTTGTTTGATGTTTTGTGAGCCAATCTTGTTTTGATTATGAGATAAATAATTGTTGTGTAATTTGAAATCTGAATTTTGTGACAAAATGAATGCTGATGGACTTGTTTAGGCTCAAATAATCCACATATAGCACATATTTATTATATTAATTGTCAAAGGTCTTGCTATTTGATGAAATATTTGTTGCAGGAATTGCCTTATCTCTGGTATATGCTTCTTGTTTCTTTTCATTCATACATTTTATTGTGGGATTGTTCTGTGGAAGCAAGAGCCTTTGGGCCCTGATGAATATTGTGATTTAATGGGCAGACTATTTTGATTATGATGAAAGGATTGTCATTTGCTGATTGAATTTAACCTTTTTCAGCTCAAAAAAGGCTAATATTCTTCCATCTAATATGTTTCAGCTTCTTTATGAAATTAGTCTTCATAATCGTTGATTTCCACTTTTGATACTTTCAACTTGGCAGGTGAACAACCTAAAGGAGATGACCATCAAGTGGAGGTAAGCAACTTCTGAATCTTTGCAAATGCATATGCATATGCGTGCAATTGGATACATCCAGTAGTTGTTGTATTTGCTGAAGTTTTAGGTTAAAGCAAAAAGTAATGTTTACGATGGGATTTTATTTGCAATTGTAACTAGTGACAAATTTTATGTGTTAAAAAAAAAAGAGTTTGTTAAACAATATGAATGATAATAGTTTATATTTCCATGTTAAGTAATTCATTTTATGCATTTACTAACGGGAATGCATTTAACAGGTTGAAGTCTGGGGTAGAACTTCTTAGTTACTTTATTGACCACAATTTTAGTCTTATTGTTCTTGGTAACAGTTGAAAAACTAGTAATTGTGTAGTCCCTTGGTGTAGCTTAAGAAACATTTTCTTTCAGCCGATTTATTATAGTCTCTCATCTGTTACAATATTGCTCATTGATCTAAGGGGCATATTTTGAAAATTTTTTGTGGTAACTAATGACCTTAACCAAAGCCATGAGCCATCAGTTGGAGAAAAGACCAAGCCAAGTGGCTTGAAGAAATCTACCAATTCTTTCTCATACACTGCAATATCCCACAATGAATTGGGAAAATCTTTTAGGTAAAAGTGCAATTTGGCTTGTCTTACTGTTAAATTTTGTTGTATTTACTTCTCCATTTCCAAGTGTGATATGAAACATTAAAGGTTTGTTCTGTGAATGCAAATTATGTGACCACAAACATCTTATTATCCAACTGTCATGATATTCGCTAAGAAAGTTCAGATAGTTACTTTCCTCAAATTATTGTCATTTACTTGGCCTAGCTTTAGCCTAAGTTCTTTCAGACATCATTTTAATTCTTTTGAATGGTGCTGCTTCTCTATTCAGATCTGAGTTTGTTCTGCTTTTGCTACTTGCATTGATTGATTTTGCAGAATTAGCTGGGATAGAAAAGAGTGGTTTTCTGAGCTGCTTTTGGTAAGAAAGGGGAACCAGGTAGCGTTACCTTTTGGTGGATCTCTGTGGGTTGGTGGACCATTGGCTTGTATCTAAATGACCAATAGATGATTTCAGACAGTTGCTTTTTGAAGTTTGCTACTTTTGAATGATTGTGGTTGTCTTCTTAGATATATAGATTCATTTCCCTTTAGACTTGGCCATGTGAATTCTCATATGCTGGTTGCTTTGAGTTTGGTTTTATAGTATGCCATTTGTCCTTTCTCTAATTTGGTTTTTGAACTAAAATTAACTTGAGCTTTTCACTTTTTAGTTTGGATTTCTTGATTCTGTTTGGGCAAGGTCTCAGTGGATTTCAGACCTCTTCCCTCTTTCTTGATTGCTTCCTTAATGGTCATTTCCTTTTGTCTTTCATCAACAAAATTAGTTCATTCCCTTGTCCTATAATTTTTCTGTTTTTTGTCCATTTAGCTGAAACACTATTGTGTGCAAATGACATGAGGCGTGGGCAGACTATCGATATGCTTCGTTGGAGAGATTAGGTTGAGTTATAATTGTTTAAGTTGATTCTCTAGTGATAAAATAAGCTAAGTCAACTGTTCTAAATTCATGATAAGTTTTTACTTATTACTATGCCAAATTTAACGTCTTTGAGTAGAATTTGATGAAGTTTTGAATATGAAGACGTTCTTGTACGTTTAAGTCTGTTCTGTGGGTGAAGTGGAATCTCATTTTTGTGGCTGTTGTCAAAGCGTCTAATCAGCATTTGCTGTCTTGTGATAAAACCTTCGTGGCTCATAACTCATACATTCCTGGGTTAGGTGCAAAAGTGTTATCTTTGACTGGTAGATTTCTCGGGCGTTAGGAGATGTTTATCCATTCTCTTTTTTTTTATTTATTCAATTAAAAATTATTTTTGCAAAATTGAGTACCAAACTGCAACACACTGCAATGTATATTGTAAAACGGCAGAAAGGCATTGTGGGGGTAACGATTAAAAATTGCAGTTTTAAATCAAACATTTGGAAGGAATTGTGGAAGACGATAAACAACACTGTTATTTAGAAAATCATGCAATTTCTACAGTTAATCTTATCCCACAACTTTTAACAGCTTTTATGTTGAGCGAGCATTAAGTAGGATAGTACACTTGATCAAGCATTGGGATTGGCAGATACTTTACTGGAGACATTGATGATTCGGAAGCTGAAAGTCAACAAGAAACGATTTCAAAAGCTCTGCGAACTCCTTGGGCTTCTCTGCGTTTATTGCGTGCCCGGCATTCTTTATCACAGCCAGATAAGCGTTATCGCCCAGATGCCTGTTTTATTAAAACCCAAAATCAGTACCACCATTTTTGTATTAGCAGCCTATTCCCAAACCAGTGTCCTACTACTCACTTCTTTAATCGATGTCCGAGTTCCAGAGGAAACAATTGATCATGTTCTCCCCATATGATCAAAGTTGGCTACATGATATGTATATATATATATATACTAGAGAGTTAGATAATCAAAATTTTGCACAAAACCAAAATAAGAAGGGCTCAATTTCAACCTGGGAAACCTGGGGTAAGTCTGAAACCTTTCTGTCCTTGGGAATGGCTCTGATCATATCTATCTTCTCCTCCACATACTCTCTACACATAGCCTGCTCAATTTTGACCAAAACTCCCAATGTCTTTAAACACAGACTAATTCCTAAGGAACTTAGTCAAGTAAAAACAGAACTGATTGCTCTTACGTCAATAAAATCAGCTAGAAAGCAAGAAGGCACGAGTCGCATAGGAGGTGGCTTGTAAAATGTGTAACCCACCAACTCCTTAAGCTTATCTGGAGTCTGTGGCACCAAAATCTTAGCAGCCTCCTCCAAATCAGATACCCTAAACACACCTTCTCTCAAGTCCTTCTCTTCCATGCACACTCCAGAGCTACATATCACCATCCTCTCCACCACATCCTTGAACTGAACCGCCATACTATATCCCACGAACCCACCATAGCTCATCCCCACCAAACTCAGCTTCTGCACCAAGTTAGCCTCCATCAAACGCATCATGCACTGAGCCTGGAACGAGTCTGTTCTCTCTAGCCGGGTAGTGTACGAGTCCCCGAAGAAGACGAGGTCTGGAATATAGATGTTAAAGTAGGGGACAAGAGGACTTATGAAGTCGCCCCATTGCCACAATGCGTTGGCACCCAGGCCGTGAATTAGGAGGAGGTTTGGTTTAGTGTCGCTTCTGGTTTTGGGGACCCAACAGTGCATAACAGTGCCGTCTTTGAGGTCTGTGATCGTTGATCGGAGACCAAGGTTGGAGAAAGTGAGTCTGTAACACCAGTTTTTGGCCTCCGTTAAGCTGAAGCACCTCGTCATTCTCTGTTAATGACAGTACTCAAAAAGAAAAGATTTTCAAGGAGATTGGAGATTAGACAGAAAAAACTGAAGCGCTTGGGGTGCTTTCCCAATGTATCCTTCTTATTCACTGATCTTTTCTTCTGAACAAAGAGGCAAGGGGATTGTAGAACACCTCTAAAATTAAAACTACTCCTAAAGATTCAAATCAGTTAATGGGAGCACAGAGTCGCTGCGAGTTAGTACACTGGAGCTCGTGGGCCATAGTCAGAGGTACGGTCTTCAGGCCCCTTCAAGACTGACAACTGGAAAAAATATATATATATATATAAAAGATAATGGTATCAGTAACCTACCATTCGGATCACATGTTTTAATGAATAATAAAGGCGTGATTGTTTGTGACGGTAATAGTGATCTATGTATTTATATTAAGACATGTATATCTGTTTGTTATTAACATTACAGTCATTTCAGGAAATGAAATGTTTCTGAGCTTTAATAACTGAAGCGAGTATGAATAGTATTTCTTCTACTCCGCACCAGTGTTACGGATTGCTGCTTTCTGAAAACTGGAAAGGACAAATCGGTATAAAGAGTGAACTTTCTGAAGTTGAGTGTTCAATAGGTGGCCTACATACAAATAATGAATTATTGATTGAGGTTGGCAGGTAGAAGAAGCACTAAATGATGAGGTGGATATGGATATTCAGATCATCGAGAAAGAAGATGAGGCTGGATATACCCAGATCTAAGGCTAAAAGTAAAGAAGAGTCAAAATAAGCACTGCCTTTGAATTCTCCGAATTTATGTTCCCTTCTAAATGGAATTTCTCTTGACATAGACATACATTACAACTGCTGTTGTTTGTGTATGGTTATTTGTACCACAACCCTGTCCCTCTCTATATAAAAATGATAAAGATAGTGCTAATAATTCTGATGGTGATATCAGTCTGCAGTCTCTTTACACGGTACAAGCTAAGCATTAATCTTGTAGCACTCGAATCACATCCTCTGTTCTTTTTAAACAGCTTTTAATTCTGTTTCATAAATTTCCATTCACAAATTTCAGCATATTTTATTTATTTATTATAAATCTTGTGGCCGAAATTTGTGACATATACTTGGAATAGATTAAATGACACAGACACAGACGATCGGGTGCCACTTTACTCTGCTACTATTTCCTAGAACACGAAAAAGTATTCATTAAGACCTTAACTCTCAGGACAGTTCGAGGACTGAAGAAAACAATAGTCCAGAGAACACAGGAAACTATACTAACATTCGTTCTCAAGGTTGGTTTCAGCCATTTATTCCGATTTAATTAAGAACAAACTACTTTGCCTTAACGCAAGTCATTATTTTTGAAAAAGAAGACGTCAAAGGTTGATAAACGAAGCACTTTTCTTCACCGTTCTCAACTTTACAAAAAAATTCCCCATGGTTCTCACCAATGACATCAAGCTTTTCTTTGTCTTACTCATCCCCCAATATCATTTTTGTTTAAACTTATTTCTTTCAGTCTCTTCACGCTAAAATCTGAGCCGGAATCCTCCGTTAACTCAACTTCCCTCTTATATGGAGCTATTTTGCGCTATTACGGCAGAAATTTGAGGGGTACGACACTAAAGGACTTCTTCAACATCAATATTTCGCTGCAACTAGTCTACACCTGCCATTGCAAGTACTTCTATAGAGACTGACATATTACTTGCTACGGAAGATGATGATAGAGAGGAAATGAACTAAGTGTTAGTTTATGTTATACAGCGGATTAGTTATAATTTAGTACCAAAATAATTTCAATGCATTCTTTATTTAGTACATGTTTAGATGTATATGATAAAATTCATAAGATAATTATGCATTGCAAATAAAATTACAACGAGATTATAATTGTAAGATTTATATTGCATTATCTATTATTCTTAAATTGTTCTTAGTCATTGTTCTATTAAGACTGAATATTAATAGAACATAAAAAAGTTAAGTACACGTTATGTTTTTTCTTATGAAAGAAATAATAGATCTTATAGGCTAAATTATAGAGATATTTAAACAAAAATGTAGGTGGATATTAGAGGACAAGCTCACTGAATTGACTCGACATAAGAAATTCATTTGAAATATTACTTATATGTTTATAAAAATTCTCACTGTGATGATTGTATAAGTGTGATCCTTTGACTTGAGGTCTCTAAATTTATCTTGTATAGTAATTATTATATTTTGATACTACTTATAACCTATTTAATTATTGGTCATTCAATCGATGGTCATTAGATATAGCATAAATTATATGGAGGTAGTTGTGTAATCAAGATATGATTTATCACCCTAAAGTAATTAAGGATAATGTTTTATTGTTCTCGATTAGTATTGATTCGGAAAATCTCCGGTCAAGATGAAATGACACTTTGTAAATAGTTTATAAATGTTATTAACTGAATCGATAGCTAATGGAAGAGAACTAATACGTTGGACTCAAAATAGAGTAGACATTAATTTCATACTTTATATCTAATCAAAATATTATATGATAAAATAATTGAATTATACGAACAAAATCATACACATAAAAAGTTAGTCAAGGTGGAACATGCCTGAATATTTAAGTAGTTATGATGCGTTAATAGTGGTCAATCTTGATCTATGATTATAAATTGTTTAATTAGATAGTTAAAGATAAATTAAAAAGAGTTTTAATTTATCTAA
>JANQAP020000163.1:1647840-1664646 GCA_026874005.2 Erythroxylum coriaceum
ATATTCATAAGCTTCGGTTTTTGTGAAAAACAAGTGCAGATTTTTGTTTTCTTTTGGACAAATTTCGGTTTTGTGAAGATCAAATTTTTGTTGGAAAAGAAATGGCATTACACACTTTTTACCAAATGGGCTGGTTCATATGAGCGAAGAGTTCGAAGTGGAAGATCCAAGTCCGAGAAGATTTTGTTGGGCCTAAAACCCTTGTAATTGTATTTATGTTTCTAGGATGGATAATCACTTATTAGTTCATGTGATGAATGGATAAATGAATATATGATATTATGTCATTGCATGTCATTTGGAAAATTACCAACCCTAGGCTTTGCCATGCATTCAATATGTATGAGATATATAATGAAACAATATAGGATGGATAATAAATAGCATCTAGAAAAGGTGGTATTTATTAAAACTTAAAGCCCAAAAAGATTGAGTGGGAGAGGATGCTCATATGAGAGTCCACGGTCTCCATATGATGGCCCATATGCATGTGGTGAAGTGTTACACCCCATCGGAGGGCATGAATCCTAGATCTTACATGGTTTGGTCTCCTAAAAAATAAGTACACTTATTGGTAGCGAATGTGACCTTCGACCGAGGTATAGTTTACAAGTACCTTAGTGGATGAATCAAATGGTTACACACTTAACATATTTTATCAATATCCTACCCACCATAGCTCTGTTGGTAAAAATATGGACCAAATCATGGCGTTTCTTAAAAGGTTAGGCATGAAGATGCTTGGTAATTTTTTGAGTGGGAGGGTCACAGTTTTTTTTAATGGATAAGATGGCCCACCATCACTTAGTTCGTTATAGACAAGAAAAATAATCATCGTATAAAGTTTTAATTTTTTTTAGTTTTGTTAACTCTATCATCATGAATACATGCATCATGATTTCATACAAAGTCCCAATATTGTTGACTAGTATGCTCCTTATTTAATAATTTATATTTTCAGACATAATCAACCATAAAATGAATCCACTCACTTTGCTCTTGACAAAAAACAAATTGGAAAACGGAGAGAATTTTAATGAATGGAGACGTAACCTTGACATTGTTCTTCAATATGAATGAATTTCATGGGTATATACTGAAAATGAGCTTGCACCTTCGGGTGGAGATTCAACTCCTGAGCAAGTCCAACAATATGAGTGATGGTAGAATGCTGATAAGACTACTAAGTGTTATATTCTAGCTTCTGTCAGCGGCATGTTGCAAAAGTAAATTGCTTATATGAAAACTGCTAGTGCAATAGTTCATTACCTACATGAGATGTTTGGTGTGAGGACTAAGTCTACAAGGGTGAAAGCTATCCAAACCTTTCATAATCTCCGACAAAAGCCTGGTGAACCAGTATGGGATTACATGCTTAAAGTAATGTTTGTGGTCACTGAGGCTGAGATGCTTGGGGTGGACATGGATGCGGACATACAGATGATTATGATCATCAATAGCTTAAACTCTTTTTTTCAGTAGTTTAAGTTGGATTATGAACTCAACAGCAAGGATTATACCTTGAGTGAGTTGATGAATTACCTTCAGAGTATGGAGGAGATATTAAATATCAAGCCTCATGGGCTAGAAGCTAATGTAGCATCTTCTTCTAAGCCCAAGGGTAAGGGCAAGCAAAAGAAAAAGGGTCAAATGAAAAAGAAGGCCCAACTTATGAAAAAGAAGGCCAAAGCGGACACCAAGGGAAAGTGTTTCCAATGTGGTGAGCAGGGTCACTGAAAAAGAAATTGTACGATCTACCTTGAGTCTCTTAAAAGCAAACAAGGTATGGGTTTCCTAAGTTTGTTAGGAAATAGAAATATGGCAGATTTTGATTCTTAGATATTAGATTTAGGAGCCACTAACCATGTTTGCAATTCTTTGCAGGGGTTTCAGCAAAGGAAAAGACTACATAAAGGTCAGTTTCAAGTCAAGATAGTAGATGGATCCTATGTTTCAGCAGAATCAGTAGGAGTAGTTATCTTGGACTTTCTTAGTGGTGATAGGTTATATTTGGAGGATGTATATTGCATCCCAATGGTTGTATGGAACATGATTTCTGTTTTTTGGTTAATAAAATCTGGTTATTCCTTATATTTTGAAAATGTTGTTTTAATATATAAGAATAAGGATTTTATTTGTAACGCAATAATTAAACAAGAATTGTTCTTTATAGAACCTATTACAGGCTCACTAAACATCACAGAATTGATAAAACAAAGACAATCCAATGTCTCTAGCATTAATTCAAAATATCTGTGGCACTTAAGAATGGGTCATATCAATCAGAAAAGACTTGACAGGTTAGTAAAGGATGGGATCCTTATGGGCTTGGATAATGATTCATTACCCACCTGTGAATCTTATATTAAAGGAAAAATGGCCAAGGCCTCATTTCCTTCCAAAGGAAACAGATCTGAATCTACGTTGGACCTGGTACATACTGATGTGTGTAGGCCTATGAACGTACAATCTAGAGGAGGTTATGAATACTTCATAACCTTTATAGATGATTACTCTAGACATAGCTATTTGTATTTGATGCATAAAAAGAGTTAGCCTTTGAAAAGTTCAAGGAATTCAAAGCTGAAGCTGAGAAGCAGCTAGGCAAGCCATTAAAACAACTTCGATCGGATCGAGGTAGTGAGTACTTATCTGGAGAGTTCCAACAATAATTAATTGACAACGAAATTGCTTCCAACTTGTCAGCTCCTCGAATACCTCAACAGAATGGTGTAGCTGAGAGAAGAAATAGGACTCTATTGGAAATGGTAAGATCAATGATGTCCTACGCTAGCCTTCAAGAATCGTTTTGCAGATATGCCATACAAACAACAACTTATCTTCTTAACTTTACACTTTTACTGAAGAGCACATACTTCCCCCTAATAGTCACCACCGATCCACCAACCTCTGCCAAATTTGCGTAGCATTCATATATGATCTCCGGACATACATCAGGAAGCCTTTTCAATATGTACTCCTCCTATCTGTTCTTCCTGACAACATCTAAACACGCATTATCTACCATATAGTACACCTGGTCAGTGTGGTTTTGATTGCTTAAGTCTAGCGACTTCTCCTGTATAAATGCCCTTCCCTTTAGGGCTTCGTATCGAGTTTGTGCCTCTTTAGACACAAACTGTGTTCTATCAAATGCCAGCTCAGCAGCCGGTGCCCTGGATGATGATGATCTTGTTATCTTCCCCATTACCATTGTGGCAATTTAACAAACACCTTTTGTGCACAACCAATTCCAAACTCGAAATCCACACCAAGTCTCCACACAACCACAATCAACCCACATAACCACAATCAAAACCGGTTGAAACTGCCTATTACGATTGGTCAAAATTGTGATATGATGAAACCCTAATGCTTTTTCGTATCTTGACTGATCGTATTTGGTCCAGCCGATCTATCGAAATTCAAATTTGACTGTTGACTGATCTTTTTTGTCTTAGCCGACCAGTCCTCTAAAAACTACCGACCGATCATTGACCCTTATGTGATTCTAACCGATCTTGTCTAAACAGTCGACCGGTTGAAGTCTGGATGGAATACCTCTTAATTTCTCCAAAAATTTTGACTGATCCTGTCTACTCTTCTGACCTGTTTAAGCCTAATACTTCGGCTTTGGCAGTTTTTCACAAAAAACTCCTGACCGATCCTATAGTTCCCCCGGTCGGTCTAACTCTGATGCTACTTAGGAGGCCTTTTGTCTCGTAAATTCCTGACCAATTGCCTCTTGGTATCCGACCGATCTTCAACCTTTTTGTTCCAAGGCCAAATTTGCTGACCCTTAGCTGACCGGTCACTAATTCAGTACCGACCGATCTTTGGCCTTTCTGCCTCAAGGCCAAAAATGTGACTTTTTACCGACCGGTGCTCATAAAATTCCCTACCGATATTCAGGCCTTCTACCTCCAGCTGAGCTTTTCTAGATTGAACCCGATTGACCTTATATATGCTCTCGACTGGTTGAAAACTGTCGACACCCAAAAGAATTTTTTCTTGGGAATTTACTACCAGTCCTTACTGATGGGACGACCGGTCTTAGACCTTTCTGTCTAGAGTGCCAAGTAGTTGATCGATCATCCAAAGTGCTAGGATCGGTCGGGGCTCTTCATACTCTTCCCCAAACTTGTCCTGCTACCTACAAAACATAGCAAGAAAGTTAGCATAACTGTCCTCCACACTCAATCAAATCTACACTATTTGTTTGATTTCTTTTCTTTTTTTTATACATAGGTTGCCTCCCATCAAGGGCCTTAGTTTTGGTCATTGCATAACCTTGACAATTCATTCCACATATTTCAAAATGATAGTGGCAACAGGTGCGATGTTGCCACTACAGTAGGGCTTCAACCTTTGCCCATTCAACTTGAACTTTTTCCTTATTCTTTCATCTTGAATTTCCACTGAACCATAGGGGAACCCCTCCACCACCAGGAAGAGACCTGACCACCTGGACTTCAACTTGCCAAGGAAAAGCTTAAGGTGAGAATTGAACAGCAACACCTGCTGCCCCGGTTTTAACTCTCTGCCTATGATATGCTTATCATACCAACGTTTAGTTTTCTCCTTATCGATGCTAGCACTTTCATATGCCTACAGCCCGATTTCATCTAGATCGTTCAGCTGTAGCATATGCTATTCCCCTGTGGAGGCTAGATCAAAATTTAGTTTCTTCACAGCCCAGTATGTTTTGTGTTCTAGCTCTATTGGCAAGTGGCAAGCTTTTCTAAACACCAATCTGTACGGGGATATCCCGAAGGGTGTCTTTTAAGCTATTTTATATGCCCACAATATGTTAGTCAGCCTACTCTACTTGCGAGTAGGTCCTATGATTTTCTCTGGAATCTAGTTGATCTCTCTATTGGACACTTTAACTTACCCATTGGTTTGCGGATGGTAAGGCAATGCCACCTTATGGGTGACTCTATACTGGTGCAACAGAGCGTCGAATTGCTTGTTGCAAAAGTGTGATCCCTCATCACTAATAATCTCCTGAGGAGTACCGAAGTGACTTAAAATGTGTTTCTTTATAAATCTAAGCACGATTTTTGCATCATTTATCTCACAGGCCTCAGCCTCAACCCATTTTGACAAGTAATCCACAGCAAGCAAGATGTACTGCTTACCAAATGAAGAAGGAAATGGGCATATGAAATTGATGCCCCAAACATCAAATAGCTCAACCTCCAGCATATAGTTCAGATGCATCTTATTCCTCCTGGCAATGTTTCCTATCTGTTGGCACCTATCACATCAAATGTGGAAGTGGTAGGCATCTTTAAAAAGGGTAGGAAAATAGAATCTAGATTGGAGGACTTTGGCTACTATCCTCTCCGCCCCATAATGTCCTTCGTAAGGAGATGAATGACAGTGCTGGAGGATACTCAGCATCTCTTCCTCCAGCACACAATTCCTCACAATTTGGTCATTGTATTACTTGTAGAGGAAAGGTTCCTCCAAGAAATATAACTTGATCGAATGGAGGAACTTCTTCCTTTGCTGGTATGAAAGCTCAGGAGGTAGTGTCTTGCTAACTATGTAATTGGCAATGTTAGCATACCACGGATCAAATGTTGACACAGCTAAAATCTGCTCATCCAGGAAGGTCTCCACCATCTCCAACTTCTGATCTGGCTGACGTTTCTCCAATCTCGACAGGTGATCAGCCACCTAGTTTTTGTTGCCTTTCCTGTCCTTTATGTCTAAGTTGAATTCTTGTAGCAAAAGAATCCAATGAATCAACCTTAGCTTGGCATCTTTCTTGTCCATCAGATATATGATGGCAGTGTGGTCAGTGAACACTGTCAACTTTGCTCCCACCAAATATACTCGAAACTTGTCAAATCCAAACACCACCATAAGCAATTCCTTCTCAGTCACAGTATAATTCACTTGAGCATTATTAAGAGTCTTGCTTGTATAATAAATACGGTGGAAGAGCTTTTCTCTTCTCTGCCCCAGCACAGCTCCGATGGCATGGTTAAATGCATCACATATAAGTTCAAAGGGTGCACTCTAATCAAGCATAATCAAGGTTTGTGCTGAGACCAACCTCTTTTTTATCTCCTTAAAGGCTTCAAGACAAGCCTTGTCAAATACGAATGGTGCATCCTTCTCTAACAACAAATAGAGAGGCTTGGTAATATTTGAAAATCCTTTAATAAAATGCCAGTAGAAACTTGCGTGTCCCAAGAAACTTCAGATTGACTTCACTATGGTTGGCTGAGACAACTTCTCTATCGTTTCGATCTTGGCCTTAACAACAACCAATCCTCTATCTAAAATCATATGCCTTGAGACAATCCCCTCTCTGACCATAAAATGGCACTTCTCCCAATTCAACACTAAATTCGTCTCTTGGCACCTACTTAGCACCTTATACAAATGCTGCAAACACTGATCAAAAGTCTCCCCAAACACTAAAAAATCATCCATAAAAACCTCCATACAGTGCTCAATAAGGTTAGTAAAGATAGCCATCATACATCTCTGGAAAGTGGCTAGTGCATTATAAAGGCCAAATGGCATACGACTGAAGGTAAAGGTGTTGTATGGACAAATGAAGGTCGTCTTCCCTTAATCTTCTAGAGCAATGGCAATTTGATTGTAGCCTGAATAACTATCCAAGAAATAATAGAATTTCTTATCCGCTAACCTATCTAGCATCTGATCAATGAAAGGCAAGGGGAAATGGTCATTGCAAGTAGCCATGTTTAGCTTACGGTAATCCATAAACACCCTCTAGTGTCATTCTTCACCATTGTCATCCCTCCTTTCTTAGGGACACACTGAACCAGAGTCACCTATGTACTGTCAGAGATTGGATAGATGATCCCAACATCTAACCACTTAATTACCTCCTTCTTAATAATTTCCTTTATGTTGGGATTCAACCGCCTCTGATGTTCAATGGTTGGCTTGTGTCCTTCCTCCATTCTGATCTTGTGTATGCAAAAAGAGGGACTGATTCCCCTTATGTCGGCTATTAATCAGCCAATGGTTGTCCTATGATCACGCAACACCTTTATCAGCTTCTCTTGCCATAACTCTATCAATAACGAGGAGATGATGGCAGAAAAAGTAACTCCCTCACCTAAGAACTAATACTTCAAATGGTCAGGAAGTTGTTTCAGCTTAAGAGTGAGTGGTTCAACAATGGAGGGCTTGAGATGACTGGTATGTCCCAAAGGCAAGCCCAAATACTCAAACCGGTTCTTCCTCCATCTAGGCATGGCATCCATGCTTTTGATGATTTCAATCATCTCGTCACTGCCACCAGCTTTTGTCTTCACTAAGGCTACTTCGAATGGATCTTTAGGCTAGGAGCTCTCAAAGAACTTTAGAATCAACTCATATAGTACACTCACAGCTATATAACTCTCTGAATCTGTTGCCTCAGTGACGAGAATATATTAAAGGTGACCTGCTGATTAGCCACCCTCAAGGAGAAAGAGGCAAGGCTAAATCCTCTTCAAATTTAAGGAGTAGAGATATCAAGTGTTTTTGCTATACAGGAAGAGGTCACATTGCATCTCAATGCTCAAACAAGAGGTTAATGACAATTCATAATAGGGAATATGTCTGAAAATAAAGAAGAGGGATATGTAGACGTGCCTCAATTAGAAGATATTGACCAAAGTGAAGATGAGGTCAAGATAGAGCAAACAATGGAGGGGAAATCATTGGTAACTAGAAGGGCCTTAAGCTTTTAGATTTGAGAAGATGACGATGAAGTGAACCAACAAGGAGAGAATCTATTCTATATAAGATGTGCTATCAATGATTGGATTTACAGCCTTATAATTGATAAAGGGAGCTGTACGAATGTGGAAAGTGTTGAATTGGTTGAAAAATTGGGGTTAACAACTATCCAACATCCTAGGCCTTACAATTTGCAGTGGCTTAACGAATCGGGCAAGGTAAAGGTATCTAGGCAAGTTTTAGTTGGATTCAAGATTGGGAGGTATAAGGATTTTATATAATTTGGTGCCTATGCAAGCTGGACATATATTGTTAGGGCGTCTATGGTAGTTTGATCGACGATCAATCTATGATGGGTATATGAATCGTTATTCATTCACCATGGATGGCATGAAATACACTCTTGCTCCTCTTTCATTAAAGCAAGTTTATGAAGATCAATTGAAAATTCATAAAAGAGAACAAGCAAGGTTGAGTGAAATGAGTGGTAATAAACGAGTGCAAACACCTGGGGAAACATCAAACACATTGGGAAACACTTTTCTGAGAGATAAACATGAAGGGAAAGGCATGAGCATGGTTACGATAGTGGGGGATGTGAGAGATGCATTCTTGTCCAAGTGTTATTGTTTCTATTTTAAAAGCTTATGATGGTCTATTATAAGAAGATATGACGAGTGGATTACCACCTAAACGTGGAATAGAGCATCAAATTGATCTTATACCAGGTGCATAATTTCTAAACCAACCAATATATAGAACAAACCCGAAGGAGACTAAAGAAATTTATATGCAAGTGAAGGAATTGCTAGAAAGAGGCTATGTACGTGAGAGCCTCAGTTCATGTTCAATTCCAGTCCTATTAGTGCCAAAGAAAGATAGATTGTGGCATATGTGTATTGGTTGCCGTGCCATCAACAAAATCACTGTAAAGTATCGTTACCCTATCCTTAGGTTAGATGATATGCTTGATGAGTTGTATAGTGCATGTTTGATTTCCAAAATTGATATGAAATCTGGTTACCATCAAATTAGGATTAGAGAAGGAGATGAATGGAAAACAACATTTAAAACTAAATATGGATTGTATAAATGGTTGGTAATGCCTTTTGGTTTAACAAATGCACCCAACACTTTTATGAGATTTATGAATCATGTATTACGTGAATTTTTTGGAAAATTTGTTGTTGTTTACTTTAATGATATTCTGGTCTATAGTAAATCACTTGATGAGCATGTAGAACATCTTAATAAAGTGTTACATGTGCTTAAAGAAGAGAAATTGTATGTTAATTTGAAAAAGTGTTCTTTTTGCCCTAACATGTTGTGTTTTTGGGTTATGTGGCAAGCAAAAGGTATACAAGTAGATGAAGAAAAGGTACAGGCATTTAAGGAATGGCCTACCGCTAGGACAATTAGTGATGTTAGGAGTTTTCATAGGTTGGCTAGTTTCAATAGACACTTTGTAAAGGATTTTAGCTCCATTACTGCACCATTTACTGAGATAGTTAAAAAGAGTGTAGGGTTTAAGTGGGAGGATGAGTAAAAGAGGGCATTTAACTTGTTGAAGGAGTAACTTAGCACAACACCTATCTTAGCTTTACCTAACTTTACCAATAATTTTGAAATTGAGCGTGATGCGAGTGGGGTTGGAATAAGGGTCATCTTGATGCAGGATAGAAAACCAATTACATATTTTAGTGAGAAACTTAGTGGAGTAGCCGTAAACTACCTAACTTATGATAAGGAAATGTATGCATTGGTTAGGGCATTAAAAACTTGGGGGTATTATTTGTGGCCAAAAGAGTTTGTTATCTATACTGATCATGAATCATTGAAATATATAAAAGGTCAACATAAACTTAGCAAAAGGCATGTAAAGTGGGTAGAATTCATAGAGACATTTCCATTTGTGATCAAGTATAAACAGGGAAAGGAAAACATTATAGTAGATGCATTATCTATGAGACATGATTTGTTAAACACATTAAATGTTAGATTATTAGGATTTGAACACATTAAGGATCTATATAATGATGATCATGATTTTGGTAATGTGTTTAATGCATGTGAGAAATCTGCATTTGGGAAGTTCTTTAGGCATGAAGGGTATCTGTTTACAGAGAATAGGTTGTGCATTCCCAAATGTTCCTTGAGAGAGTTATTAGTTAAAGAATCACATGGAGGAGGTTTAATGGTTCATTTTGGTATTAAAAAGACTCTTGACATTTTAAATGAACTCTTCTTCTAGCCACACATGAGGAGAGATGTAGAAAGAGTGTGTGGGAGATGTGTGGAGTGTAGGCAAGCTAAATCAAGAGTTCTACCCCATAGGATTTATAAACCACTACCTATACCTAGTGAACCGTGGGTACACATTTCCATGGACTTTGTTTTAGTTTTAACCTAGGTCTAGGAAAGGTCATGATTTAGTTTTTGTAATTGTTGATAGGTTCCATAAATAGCACATTTCATTATATGTCATCGAACCAATGGTACATCATACATTGCTGAATTGTTCTTTTTTGAAATTATTCGCTTGAATGGAGTTCCAAAAACCATTGTTTTTTATCATGATGCAAAATTTTTGAGTTATTTTTGGAAGACTTTGTTAGGTAAGTTAGGAACAAAACCTTTATTTTTTTACTACTTGTCTTCCACAAACAGACGGTCCAACATTCATTAAATTTGTTTACAATCGAACCATATATAGTGCTACTGGTTTTTCACCATTTGAAATTATTTATGGCCTTAATCCTTTATCTCCACTAGATCTTGTTCCATTACCATTAGGTGAAAGACATAACTTGGACAGAAAGAAGAAAGATGAGTTAGTGAAAAACTTTATGAAAAGGTGAAGTAGAATATTGAAAAACAAGCAAACAAGGGTCGAAAGTAAGTAATATTCAAACCTGGTGATTGGGTTTGGGGACACTTTAGAAAGGAAAGGTTTCCTAATAAATAGAAATCTAAGTTATAACCGCGTGCAGATGAACCATTTAAAATGGTGGAAAGGATTAATTAGAACGCATACAAGATTGATTTTCCAGGTGAATATGGTGTTTATACTACTTTTAATGTTGTTGATTTATCTCCTTTTTATTTTGCAGATGAAGAAGCTGATTTGAGGACAAATCCTTTTGATGAGAGGGGGAATGATGGAGATCAAGCAACACAAGTGGCTTTAAGAAAGATAGAAGGATTGGGACGTGGATGTGTTGGAGAGCATGGGCAGCAAGGAGAAACACTTAAACAAGCCCAACAAAGTGATATTAGGGAAAAAGATCCATTGGAGATTCTTGGAGGTCCAATGAAAAGGTTACAAGTTAAGCGTGCTAAAAAGGCTCTTAATAATTTGATGGTGGATCTATATCCAAGAGAAGAAGCTAAAACACTTGGGAACATGTCACTAAGGTTTATAATGATGATTCAAGGCTTGGAGCAATGTGTTGGACTTGTTGAAGAAGGCTGGACCTGATGCACAACTTGAAACAATTCATTTGTTACAATTAGGCTATTTTGAGCATCTTTAGGCCAATTGCATGGGCTTCTTATTTTATTTATTTAGAACTTTTAGTTATGCTATTTAGGACTTAAATGAGTGGATTCTAGCCTTAAATAAGCCTAGTTATGTTTTTGGGTTTGTTTGGGCCTAATCAGCTTATTTTAAGCTTATTTGTTAGGAAGTTTGTTCTTTTAGACTAAAATGGGCCAAAACCCAATTCCTACCCTTATGAAAGTCATCCAAGTCATTAGGGTTAGTCTAAATACTCTTTATTTCATGTATTGTAGGCACACTTCATTCATTCAATATTAAGAAAACAAGTCACCCCAATCTTTCCTAAATTCTGTGGGTGTGGTGGAAATACCTTATGAGTTATCTTTGTCATTCTTACGCAATATTGAACGTTCCTTGTATCTTGGATTCATGATTTATACTTCATCCACTATGAAGTGAAGAGCTTATCAAATCGTTCACTGTATGTTCTAGTAGTTTAGTTAAAGCCAAGAAGTTGTTGGAAGAGGGTGTCATAAACCAAAACCATAGACAAATCTTTGACTGTTTCAATTGATGCCTTCGAAAGTGTAAGGAGTCTTCTTGGGAATCCAGACATAGGGAACTCCTTTACCTTTTCTACCAAGTCGTATTTTACTTGGAATATAGAAAAATAATTATTTCTTTTCCTTTTAGATGGAATATGCATAAAAATTTATTTATTGTCTTGTATGTAAGAACTGTTAAACTTCTAATTAAAATCTTGTATTACTTACCATATATCAGCATATTATATTACTTACCAAATTTTAATATTTATTGTTTTTTCTATAAGAATCATATATAATCATTATATTGCAAAATTCATGTTAAAACTATTTGAAAATTTTGTGACACTATAAAAAAACTATCAAATCATATAATTAAAAAAAAAGAAAATGTATAAATCTATGTAATAATAATTAATTTTGAGTTTATAGTTTCATAAATTATTGAAATGATTTGACAATTTTGATAGTTAAATTTATTTTTAAAACTTAGAATTATTGTCAATAATATTAAATTTGATTTCGTTATTTGAACTTTTGGTGACGATTTAAAAAATTTATCTCCAAATGTCTAGCTTTTTGCGACCGTTGACAAAATTATCACAAAAGGCTTGTCTTATTACTAATAAATCATTGCCAAAGATATGCATTTAGCAAAGATTCTATAAAACATCTTTAAAATATAGTGAAGATTTTGTAAAACATTTTAAAAAGATTAGCTTTTGGTGACGTTATAAAAATCGACGCAAAAATTTAAAAATCATCACCAAATAAAATTTAGCTAAAAGTCAACTATATTGTAATGATTAGTTTTGTTAGTAATATATTGATTTGACTCATATAATCTTTGTTGTTCATGACATATAGATGTCCACTAGAAAAATAGTGGTTGTGGTTAGATTGGAGTATAGAAAATTTTTAATTAGACCCCTACATATTATTAAAAATAAAGATTCCATTTGCCAAATCAGCAAATTACTAGCATAACTAAAATTTTGAATTGTATAGTTAAAGTTTTAAAAGATTGTTTATTCAATTGAAAATTTTGAAAGCTTAAGGACTTAATTGAAAGTTTTATTTTATATATAACCCATATGATATGGAGAGGCATAAATTGAGAGTTTGAAAAGTCAAATCCACCAAATTCATGGTAACCAATTAATGTTTTGTAGATACCTTTTCTATATCCAATCACAACTCTAGCAAATCTAGTTTTCTGTGTATATGATAAGCAATCATTTCACCACACATTAAGCCTTGGTTAGAGCATACATACATACATGGCAGAAGATGCTGGAGGTGATCCCTTGTATAGTTGAAAGAATTGCCAAATGTAAAAGGCCCAGTCAAATTGTAATGGGCCACTATTTCATGATGGTTTTCTAAATCATTTTCAAATTGTATATTTATTCTGAATTCATAAAAACAATGTCGCTTTGTTTAACAACAAACGATGTCATTTTCAATTACTTATTAACACCAAAACGAAGGTCTTTTCACTTTCGTGTTAGCTATTGCGTTTCCTCTTGGTTCATTGTTGAAGAAGCATCTTCTCCTCTGTTGTGGTTGTCTCTTGTGTTATAGTTGTCACTAACGAAGAAACATCATGTCCTATATTGGTACTATTATTCTTTTTTATTTTCAAGATCCCTCCTTATTGTGTCCTATTTTCTTCTACGTTTTGGAGCTTATAAAGATTTTGTGTTCTACTTATGGTGTGTGGTTTTGTTTGTGTTCGAGTTTGGAAGATGGTGAATTATGTTTTTGTGTTAGTTGTGTATGGGTTGATTTTTTTTCCACCTTCTACGCTTGTTTGAGGAAAGCCAGCTAACTATTTGATGAAAGGTCTATTAGAGCACTTAACTTTTGTAGGAGACTTTTATATACTTCATTTTGTTTTGAATTCCATCATAAAAGCTCTCTCCATATCTAATGAGGGGCTCGATGGACCCAATTATTTGTATCAGAATAGTGACTTAAAGGAAAGCACACTTAATTATGAATCCCTTAAACATAGTACATACAAAATTAATATTCTTAACCTTCTCATATGAAATAGTCTCAGTAAATAAATCATAAAATTAACATTGCTAAAATGTTGGAACATTCAAATACGAAGTCTTCTGTTGACTTTTCATAATAAAACTATTTACGTAAATTTATCATGGAATGTCAACATAGAGAATAATTTCTGATGGCAAAAATGAGCTCCAATGGGATGGATGTGGCAAAATTCTCCCTGTGAAGAACATATCGATTGACAACAAATCTCCTTATCAAAGTCTAATTACCCTTTTCCTTCAATGGCTAATCTTCTTCTTTAAGGTTTTTAGTATTATATGTATCTCATTTTCTGTTAGGAAGCTATTAGATGGACATTTGATTGTATATGCTTTGCATTTTGTAAACTTCCTCGAATCTTCAAGAGAACATAGATGAAAATGGAGGTGGTGGCAATGTCCCAATGGTTTACATAAGATTAGGAAAATTGGTTGTTTTGGAACAGTTATTGATTCCAAAAACTATGTCTATTTAATTAGGTATGCATGTGTTCAAATTTGGGTTCCTTATGTAATATGCTATTTCAATTATGGTGCTGTGTAATTTGTTGTACATGTATTTTATAGAGTCTGCTCTATTTATGGTATACTAGAGTAATTTATAATAGTACAGATAGATTGGAAATGGTTTTGGACTCATCAAAATTTTTTGGAAAATTTTTGAAAACTCTGAAAAGCTACGAAATGAGTCCGAATAAGCTTTAAAAGCCCTGAAATGTGCTTTGGAGATTTAGGTGACACTTTGAATGAAATCCAGACGATTTTTGTGACATTCGGTAATTTCTAGATTCAATCCAAAAATTCTTCTAGGCAATCGAAAAAGTTAATGGACAATTTCAAAATATGAAGAAAAACTTCAGAATTAGGATTGGAGTCCCTAGGAACTGAAACGAGTCAAAATGGAGGTTGTTTGAATAGAATTTGGGTAATTCAAAATTATTGGACTAAAATGTCCTTTTTGGAAAATAATGTATATTGATGATTTTAAACCCATTGGAAATTTTTAAAAGCATTCAATCAATAAGTAGTGATGCTGATTAGAGTATTCATGGTTAATTTGATGATAGGACGGTTGTGGAATATTTTCAAAATTTAATTCAGTTAGTTAGTGAATTAAACTTATTAAAGGGCAATTTGGTCTTTTTTATAAAATGGTGTTAATGGATTAACGAGTCGCACTTAATGATCAATGAGAAAATGACATGCATGTGATGAGTCATTAGAGATGACCAATGAGAGAATGACATGTGTGTGATGAGTCATTAGAAATAACCAATAGGAAAGTGACACGTATAAAGAATTAAGACATAAGTTACTTCTTTTGGCAAGTTAACGTGAGAGTAGCCGTGAGAGAGCAAAAACAAAAAAAAAGAAAAAAGAAGAGAGACTAAGGAGAAAAGTTGTGTTAGAGTAGTGCTCTAAAGGCAATCACCTTTAGCACTTATTGTACAAATCTTTTTTATTAATAAAAAGGCTTTTTGTTAATTTGATATTCATGTTCTTTATGAGTTGATAGTGATCTTAACTCGAATTAATGAAGTCCTTGAAACATTACATAGTATGAAGGAAATCATGATGAGATCATAATAATGAGATTCTTATCATATGTAATTATGTTAGTATCTAAATTATTCCTAGCTATAGGATTAATAAGATAGGACCTTCTTAATCCAGACAGACTAACACATGTTATGCTCTTTGATTAGATCAAGTAGTGGATCTCATAATTTGTAACCATGAGTTGTTTAGAGTTAACGTATAGATGCTTGCTAAGAGTAGTAAGAACATTGGATGACCTGTCATAAGAGAATCATATGGATAATCTATTATAGTGTCAATGATAGTCTCATAATAGCAATGGTGCAAATATCCTTAGACTTGAGGTGCTCAAAGATATCTTAGATACTATTCCTGTAATTTTACTCCATTCCTCATCGCCTCTTAGCGTTTGCTTATAGGGTGGTGATTGGATACAACTTGGGATATTTGAAGGTAATTAAGTAGCCAATAAAGGATTCACCACTCCTGATAGAAGGAGATGATACCCACGACCTTTTGTTGGGGTCATTACTCAGGAATCTCTGGCTAGAGTGGAAACGTCATGAAGATTGTCTTCAATAACATATCCAATTGAGTAACGAGCCTCAGGGACAAGAACTAACATCACTTGGGCTAGATGTAGTTAGTCTAGTCAAAGTTGACACTTTAACCATACTTTGAACCAAGTGGGGTATAGATGGTGATAGGATGAATTGCATGAGAACATTGTCTATGGAAGGGTTTATAGTCAAACCACTGACTTTTCAGTCAATTGAGGGTCATGATGTATTGCTAGATACCACTTATGACTTGCTTGAATTAAATGTTAATTTAAGTGACCAACATAACCAGGAACCTAATGAGTCACATGCATTGAAGATGCGAAGAATGAGTAAAATGGTTTTGGATGGGGATCCAAGATATAAGAGATGCATGACTAAGCTACATAAGTATGGTAGTTTAGGGTCATTTGATTGTGAATCATATGAAACAGGTGAATCTTTCTTATTAAGTAAGATGACAAAATTACCCTTTAATAAGCAAGATGACAAAAATTACCCTTTAAAAAAGGGGTGGAAGTTTCATGCCAAATTAAGTGGGATTAAAAGCCACTTAATTCCCACTAACTCTCTAATGATGTTGGGGGTTAGAGGAAGGACAAAGGGTGTAAGAAACATCAATTTTTGTACAAGTGTTGTGTGAAAACAAGAGACTTTTTGGTGAAGTGTTCATTATCTTCTCTCATTTTCTACAAACATTCTCTCGAAGAATACATCACAAAGCTAGCACTTTGTGTGTGTTCTAGCCATTCCTCCTAAGAGGTTTCAGGCTTCGCTCTTCACGTGGATATCATTACAGATGTCCTCCTACAACATCCCACTACCATAGGATACATACCTAAGCTTTTAGGAACATATCCTACAATAATGGTATGTTGGAGCAATAA
>JANQAP020000163.1:1664746-1688467 GCA_026874005.2 Erythroxylum coriaceum
TAAATGAAAACATACAAAATGAATCCTAAACTACAACAATAATCAACAATTATGCAAGAAAACACATGCCAATTACCAAGAAAAACATATACTAATGCTCAACTATCACTTAACGAATCGAGCAAGGTGAAGGTATCTAGACAAGTGTTAATTGCATTCAAGATTGGGAGGTATAAGGATGAGGTTTTATGTGATGTGGTGCCTATGCAAGTTGGACATATATTGTTAGGGCTTCCATGGCAGCTTGATCAGCGAGTAATCCATGATGGGTACAAGAATTATTATTCATTCACCATAGATGGTGTGAAATACACTCTTGCTCCTCTTTCACCAAAGTAAGTTTATGAAGATCAATTGAAAATTCATAATAGAGAACAAGCGAGGTTAAGTGAAAAGAGTGGTAATAAACAAGTGCAAACACCTGGGAAACATTAAACACATTAGGAAAGGCATGAGCATAGTTGCGAGAGTGGGGGATGTGAGAGATGCATTCTTGGTCAAGTCCAGATGCTACTTTTTCTGTAAAAAGAAGCTTATTTATCCCATGAGTACCGAACTAACCATGATTTGCCAAATGTTATTGTTTCTATTTTGCAGGCTTATAATGATCTATTACAAGAAGATATGCTAAGTGGATTACCACTTAAACGTGGAATAGAGCATCAAATTGATCTTATACTAGGTGCATAATTTCCAAACCAACCAACATATAGAACAAACCCAGAGGAGACTAAAGAAATTTAGAGGTAAGTGGAGGAATTGCTAGAAAAAGGTTATGTACGTGAGAGCCTCAGTCTATGTTCAGTTTCAGTCCTATTAGTGCCAAAGAAAGATGGATCATGGCGTATGTCTGTCGGCTATCGTGCCATCAACAAAATCGCTATAAAGTATCATTACCTTATCCCTAGGTTAGATGATATGCTTGATGAGCTGTATGGTGCATGTTTGTTTTCTAAATTTGATTTAAAATCTGGTTACCGTCAAATTAGGATTAGAGAAGGAGATGAATGGAAAACAACATTTAGAACTAAATATGGACTGTATGAATGGTTGGTAATGCCTTTTGGTTTAACAAATGCACTCAGCAATTTTATGAGGCTTATGAATCATGTATTGAGTGAATTTCTTAGAAAAATTGTGGTTGTTTACTTTGATGATATTTTAGTCTACAGCAAATCAGTTGATGAGCATGTAGAACATCCGAATAAAGTGTTCCATGTGCGTAGATAAGAGAATTGTATGTTAATATGAAAAGTGTTCTTTTTGCACTAAATAGGTTGTGTTTTGGGTTATGTGGTGAATGCAAAGGGTATACAAGTAGATGAAGAAAAGGTACTGGCAATTAACGAATGGCCTACCCCTACGACAATTAGTGATGTTAGGAGTTTTCATGGGTTGATTAGTTTTTATAGACAATTTTTAATTGATTTTAACTCCATTGCTACACCATTCACTGACATAGTTAAAAAGAGTGTAGGATTTTAGTGGGGGGAAGAGCAAGAGAGGGAATTTAACTTGTTGAAGGAGAAACTTAACACAACACCTATCTTAACTTTACCTAACTTTGCCAATACTTTTAAAATTAAGTGTGATGCGAGTGGGGTTAAAATAGGAGTCATCTTGATGCAGGATAGAAAACCAATTGCATATTTTAGTAAGAAACTTAGTGGGCTAGCCTTAAACTACCCAACTTATGATAAAGAAATGTATGCATTGGTTAGGGCATTAACAACTTGGTAGCACTATTTGTAGTAGAAAGAGTTTGTTATCCATACTAATCATGAATCATTGAAATACATAAAGGGTTAACACAAACTTAGCAAAAGGCATGCAAAGTGGGAAGCATTCATAGAGACATTTCCATATGTGATCAAGTATAAACAGGGAAAGCAAAACATTGTAATGGATGCATTAGCTAGGAGACATGCTTTGTTAAGCACATTAAGTGTTAGATTATTAAGATTTGAATATATTAAGGATCTATATAATGATGATCATGATTTTGGTAATGTGTTAATGCATGTGAGAAATCTGCATTTGGGAAGTTCTTTAAGCATGAAGGGTATTTGTTTGGAGAGAATAGGTTATACATTCCTTAATGTTCCTTGAGAGAGTTATTAGTTAAAGAATCACATGGAGGAGGTTTAATGGTCAATTTGGAATTAAAAAGATTCTTGACATTTTGAGTGGACACTTCTTCTGGCCACACATGAGGAGAGATTTAGAAAGAGTGTGTGGGAGATGTATGGAGTGTAGACAAGCTAAATCGAGAGTTCAACCCTATGGGTTATATAAACCACTACCTATACCTAGTGAACCATGGGTAGACATTTCCACAGACTTTGTTTTAGGTTTACCTAAGTCTAGGAAAGGTCATGATTCATTTTTGTAGTTATTGATAGGTTCTCTAAATGGCACATTTCATTGCATGTCATCGAACTAATGATGCATCATACATTGCTGAATAATGCTACTGGTTTGGAAGACTTTTTGGGGTAAGTTAGGAACAAAACTTTTGTTTTCTACTACTTGTCATCCATAAATAGACGGTCAAATTAAAGTGATAAATAGAACTCTAGGTTCTTTGTTGCATGCTATAGTTAGAAGAAACTTGAAAACATGGGAAGAATCCTTGCCATTCATTGAATTTGTTTACAATCAAACCATACATAGTGCTACTGGTTTTTCACCATTTGAATCATTTATGACTTTAATCCGTTGTCTTCGTTAGATCTCGTTCCATTACCATTAGGTGAAAGACACAACTTGGATGGAAAGAAGAAAGCTGAGTTGGTGAAAAAGCTTCATGTAAAGGTGAAGCAGAATATTGAAAGAAAGACATAGCACTATGAAAAGCAAGAAAATAAGGGTCAAAAGCAAGTAATATTCAAACCTGGTGATTAGGTTTGGGTACACTTTAAAAAGGAAAAGTTTCCAAGCAAACGGAAATCTAAGTTACAGCCGCATGGAGATGGACCATTTCAAGTGGTGGAAAGGATCAATGAGAAACCATATAAGATTGATTTGCCAAGTGAATACAGTGTCCATACTACTTTCAATGTTGCTGATTTATCTCCTTTTGATTTTGCAGATGAAGAAGCTGATTTGAGGACAAATCCTTTTGAGGAGAGGGGGAATGATGGAGATCAAGCATCACAAGTGGCTTCAGGCAAGACAAAAGGATTGGGATGTGGACGTGTTGGAGAGCTTAGGAAGCAAGAAGAAACACTTAAACAAGCTCAATAAAGTGATATTAGGGAAAAAGATCCATTAGAGAATCTTGGAGGTCCAATGACAAGGTTGCGGACTAAGTGTACTAAAGAGGCTCTTAACAATCTGATGGTGGATCTATATGCAAGAGAAGAAGCTAAAACACTTGGGAACATGTCTCTAAGGTTTATAATGATGATTCAAGGCTTGGAGGAATGTGTTGGACTTGTTGAAGAAGGCTGGACCTGATACACAACTTGAAACAACTCATTTGTTACAATTAGGCTGTTTTGAGCATCTTTGGGCTAGTTGCTTGGGCTTCTTATTTTATTTATTTAAAACTTTTAGTTATGTTATTTAGGACTTAAATAAGTGAATTCTAGCCTTAAATAAGCCTAGTTACATTTTTTAGTTTGTTTGGGCCTAATCAGTTTGATTTAAGCTTATTTGTTAGGAAGTTTGTTCTTTTAGACTAGAATGGGCCAAAACTCAATTCCTACCCTTATTAAAGTCGTCTAAGTCATTAGGGTTAGTATAAATACTCTTTCTTCGTGTATTGTAGGCAGACTTCATTCATTCAATATTAAAAAAACAAATTGAGTGTTCTTTTGCATTATTTTAGAGAAATCCTCCCTTGATGTTCTTTAAAGACTTAGTTTTTCATTCAAGCAAGTGCTTGTGAAGATCAAACCCATTCCTTATCACCCCCAATCCTTCCTAAATTCTGTGCGTGTGGCGGAAATACCTTTTGAGTCATCTTTGTCATTCTTGCACAATATTGAACGTTCCTTGGATCTTGAATTCGTGATTTGTGCTTCATCCAATCTGAGGTGAAGAGCTTATCATTTAGTGCCTAAAAAATTTCTACTGGTCTAGATAACATATTTATTCTTAATTAATTGAATCCTCAAATCAAGGTTTACACTAGGGAATTACTTATTTAAGCATTGATCTACAATTTCTTTCTCTACTTGATAATTGTTTAACTTTCAATTATCTTGGCTATTCTCTTAATTAGTTTTTATTTTATATTTTATTTTTCAATACCATCACAATCTTCTTTTACTAATGTTTTAGGTTAGTTAGTAGTTTTAGGGTTTTCTAGATCCATGTCATTTTCTCAAAGGACCAATCTCTTCTTACCATTGTATTACTTATTAATGATATATGTGCCTTAGTTGTAGGTAATAGGTTAGTGATAAGTGCTAGTTGCACAATATTTTTATCATGATTTTAAGAGTATTTAGCTTTTGTTTTAAGGGTTTTTATATGATTTGGTACTTAATCTAGTTTATATTTTGCTTATAGACCTTATTTTAGCACTTTATTGAAACTAATTGATTCAATTTGGAGAAGTTTTAAAGCGATTTTGGAAACATATGTTAAACATGATCCAATGTTTAGAACACAATACAAACACATGATCGTGTTCATCTACATATTGCTTATTAGTAAATTTAGCTTCTTCAAAGATTTAGCCACAAGAAGAACATAACTTGTACATGGTGTCATTTCCCCTATAATATCACCTATACAACGTCGTGTTCTCCAACTTTAGACTTATGTTTTATGTAAGGAGTTCTGAATGGTAAATAGAAGAGGAATAAACCCAATATAAGGTCAAGATGGTACCATGTCATTAACCCATATTGGCGATAAAGTTTACGTGATTTAGAATTTTTGATAAATGTAAAGTAACATGGGATCAATATGGGCCCATATTAGTCCCGTGTTTATAAAATTTTAGAGTTTCTTAAGATAAAAAGGAGAGAGATGAAGAAGAATAGAGAGAGCCATCTAGAAGGATCAAAGGCTAGTCAAAAGTGGGAGAAGGTTATAGGACAAGAGGATAACCAAAGGATATTAAAAAAAACATATTAAAAATAAAATAATCATGAAGAAAGTAAGAAATCCATCCAAATCATCAATAACATCAAGATTCAAAATCCACGAGAACTTATTCTAATTTAATGTTCTCTTTCTTGTTTAATATGGAAGTTTTTTGTTTTCGTATGAACTAATTAGGATATTAGATCTAGATGGAATGAACTTTAAACCTGTTGTTTTGAATTGATTCTTTAACTTAATGCAAGATTATAATTTTCTTAATAATTATTCATATTTCCTTATTGCATTAGATTAAAGTAACATACATAGAATATTCAACTTCAGTTTTCATAAATAGAGATTGAAGTAGCGAACATAGAAGATCATATATATATATATTAGATCAAATAATGAATAATGAGAGTTGCACATAACCCTAAAACTATTACTATATAACTCTTTTAGATTAAAGTGAATGCTATCGTATGAATTTATATAATAAATTAATACATTCTTAAGGGTTTTGATTAGAGAGAATATTTGGCAAACTAACTTAAGGATATGGGGTATATATCTTGAGAAAGAATATATTTGTAGTTTTGGAATTCATACCAGTCCAAGAAAAAAAGATTAAATATTAATCATGATAAATCTAAGCATAGGAAAGAATGATTAAGAATTTTTCATAGTGATCTTATCTATTAGTAGTTATTTTTTATCTATTGCTTTGACTAGTTTTTTTGTTATTTTATTTTAAATAATCATTTGTTTCATTGGATTATATAATAAAAAGATGGTTAGTATTAGTAATTACAATCCTCATAAAATTGACATTCACACTCACTAAAACTATATTATAGAAAACAATTAGTGTACTTGCCTTAGTAATTTATTTTATTATGGTTTTGTGTTTTGTGAAATATAAAATCATATATCCATTTTTTTTAATAGAGAAAACTTGAGTAGTAAAAAATAACCCATCAAAATTTTAATATCATTGCCAGAAAGGCAATTGGTTTTTAAAAGATGTAATAATTATTTTCTAGTTGTGTATATTTCTTTTCTTTTAAAAAAGAATTCTTTATAAATTTCTTTATTGTATTTCCTTACATGTTTGTTTCACTTTGCTTTCAAAGTTATACTTGGTATATAAACATAAAGAAGTACTCCATTTTTCTTAAATAAGATCCGAATCTAGAAAAAACACTTTATTGGAATCAAATAGAACATAATAAACAAGAAGTCCAAAATACATAAAACATACAACTTGAGACCATGAAGGGACAACACAAGATGATGATGAACAAGTATTTAAAGCAATCTCTTATGGAGGTATAATCTATTGGAAGGTCAAAGAGTAATGCTAATTATTTTGAGATTAAGCCTAATGTGATTGAAATGTTGCAACGAAATATGTAATTTGATGGATTATCGAATGAGGATCTTAATGTATCTATCGCCAATTTCTTATAGATTTATGATGCTTTCAAGATCAATAGAGTCACTGAAGACACCATTAGGCTAAAGTTATTCCCATTTTCATCAAGGGATTTGACAAAGTAATAATTAAAATTGTTACCTATAGCATCAATTACTATATGGGAGAGTCTTATGGAGAAATTTATTGCTAAATATTTCACCATCTAAACACAATAAATTTGAGTAATGACGTATCTTCCCACCAATAATTTAACAATAAAACTTTGTATAAAACATGAGAGAACCATAAGTATCTATTGAGAAGTACTCACATCATGGCCTTCTCTCATTTTAATAAGTGCTTGTAAATTAAAATAAATCAATTAGTTTTTATTTAACAATCATTTTTTTCAATTAAACTTCAAATTCTTGGATAAGTAAAGATAATCTTTTTCAATCATATTTGAAATTCTTTAATTTTATTTAATCTTTAATCAGTTTTATGGTATTGTAATACTGGTTGAATACTTTAAACCTTAAACCTTAAACCTCTTATCTTACCTTAGACCTTAAACATCTTATCTTACTAATTTAACTTCCGGTTTGATATTTAAAATATTACCCGTAAGGTATGTAATTCTAATAATCATTTAATGTAATGTATGAACCTATAGCTATCTAATTAATGATAATTTTGTTTTATTTTATTAATCAATTCAATTATATAACTTTTAAACAATCAATATGTTGATGGTTCTCATATTTGTATCATGTTGTGTTGACTTTTATAAATATGATAGATTGACTTCTAACTCATGATAAAACATACCGCATCCTATTTAATTAATATTCAATTTAAATTTATATACTACAGTACCCTTAATACAAAATATTTATCATTTATTGTAACAACCCTTTGTCAAATTAAAATCAAATATTATGCCTGTTTTACAATTAGATTCAATGTACTTATATTTGTGTTACTTATGCTTGATCAAAATGCTGGAAAATACAAAGAAAAGAGGAATTCGACTATTTCCTACTTATAATCTGCTTTTTAGGTAGAGAAACATAATAGAATATTCACACTGAAATATAAAGGGGCCATTGAAAACGTTTTTATTCAAAGTTGGGCTTTAAACGAAATGTCAAGGATCGAACTTCCATATACTCACTACATACTGATTACTTCTTGAATCTTGGTAAACAACTTGGGCTCAAACACTGGCATAATAGAAGACAATATATGTCAGATTTCTAACTCACTCCCACAAAGAAATCAAACAATATCAAGCACAAAACCTTCTGAATCAAAATAAATTTACAAAAGGAGGAAGGATCTCACTCTCATTTCCATTCTTGGAATTCCTTTGGCAGGACCCAACGATTGCAGAGCTGATTGCAGCATATGCCACCTGTATGAATGATTTGTTTGTAATGCACAAATCAGTAACCTGTGTAGGAAGTCACTTCCAGTAGGTGTATATACTAACATCAATAGAAGGACCGTGTTTTAAAGGTTTTATGCTCTAAATCTAACGACAACACAAGATATGTCGTCTTTGCTGTCTTTTCTTAATGCTTCAGTGGTTAGCTGCTTAGCTGCTTTCATTGGGTCTTTGATCCTTCTTGCTATATCAATGGCCTCCTGGTTCGACATTACCTGTGTTGTTTAAGACAAAGAAAGGCAGCCTAATATAAGGATAAATCATCAATTTTCTTTTTTCCATTACAATAAAGTTGGAAAAACCGACAAGTAGATGCCTCACAAGATAAGGATAGCCAAATTTGAGATAAATCACCTTCCATAGACCATCACTTGCAAGAATTAAAACATCCGTATTTTCATCTATGTTAGTAGGTTGAATGTCTGGATCTGATCGCAAATGTGACTTAAGGGTCTTGTCACCAAAAGCACGAGATACTGCCAGCTGGCCATTCACTCTGGGCACATCACCTGAATAAAATTTGCATGAGAATAAATGCTTCTTAAATTTAGCCCAACCTCCAACCATGTATCATAACAGCAGAAAGCAAGTAAAACATCAAATTCTCCTGGAACATGCATCTAGAATCTCAACATCGTGAAAACAATACAAGAAAATCTTCAATATTCTAAGAATAAACTTAACAGATATAATCATACGATAAACAGACATTTTATTTTTAGTAAAGCCTAGGTTAGTCATGCTTTAGATAGTCTATGTTTTCTGCACAATGAAATATAGCTTAGCTTAATCATATTCTGCATAATGAAATAGCTTATCTACAAAAAGCAAATGAGACAATGCACGAACCAACACATTTAAGAAATCACCAAGGATTGGAGACTGTCATCACAAATGAAGCCAAAATGGAATTGATAGATTGCTGAAATATTGATATATTTGAAAACTTAAACTAGAAGGAACATATCATGCATTGGCATATATAAATGGTTCTCAAGTCTATGTAACCCAAATATTGACCAATTCCAAACATTGATTGAAACTAATTTCAAAGCCCTGAGATATTTAATTTAGGTGATAACCTCACATCTATGTGAAAAATGACATTCTCAACCTGAGCATGTGAACTAAATGATGTTTCATCCACCATGAAATGGCAAAAGGGTTTGTTGCTTGTTGAGCTAAGTTTACACATGATTGGTTGCAGAAGCTGAAACTTGTCCCTGCAGATGTGATGTACTTTGCTTTCTAGGAATATAAGGGCAAACTGGTTTGTGTCATAAACAACACAAAATAACTTCACCTTAGCCATTGACGTAAATAGCTCTACCCAAATATCACAAATATACTGAGTTTAAATTATCAATTTGCAAGAGGAACAAAGAAATAGGAACTGAAGGAAATAAGAGAGGCAAAACAATTCTTAATGACAGAAGTGAAGTTAGATTACCAAATGCCATGGAAGTTCCAATTTCACAAAGAGTACATGCTAGCTTTAGTAAAGCATCATGCAGACAAACCTGGCATGTTTGAGACAAACCCTCCTCTGGTTTCTATGCTGCCCCGTTCAGTATTTGGTTCATGATCCGTTGTCATTTGTATTGCCTTGCCGCCTCTTGAAAGCACTGCTCTTGAATCTCCTACATTAGCTACCCACAATCTTCTTCCATTAATTGAAATTGCAGTCACGGCTGTTGACCCACCCCGCCCCAGATCAGAACTATGAGAGAGGATAGCCTGGTCTGTCCTTTCATAGGCTTTTGAGATAGATCTGCCAGTATCAACCCAAAACTCTTCCTAAAATGGTACCAATAAACTGTTAGATTATATACAAATCAGTACTAACTAGACAAAAAGATGAAGTTAAGCTGTATTGAGAAGATTGAAGGTCTCTGACCTCATTTAAGATATTGGTAAATAGATGCTTTTGTAGATATGCAGGTACATCATCTCCCAAATGACCATCATAAATAGCAAAGAGTCCTAATTCATGTCCTTGAACCTGCATAAACTTCGCAACATGATAATCCTCCATTGGATGATTAGCTTTCCCTTTTACTAAGCTGTATCCATACTTGGCATAACCCTCGTGGCTTTTACCCCTGCCAGTGGTAGATGATGAACGTCCCCCTACAAGCTAAATGATGGGAAAACCAAAACTTAATGTCATTATGACATTCTTTAAAAGAGGCAAGAAATGTAAGCTCCAATTCCTTAAAGGTACCAAGAAGAGGCAGCAGCAATACCATCAGAGAACAAAAATTACCACATAAGTGAAGAACAGATACACTAAAAAAGCAAATGAATCAAACTACAAAACCATGTTTTATTTATTATGATTATAGACAGGGAAGTACAGGATTTAATAACTGAAATTTAAACCCACGCCTCAATTCATACAACCTGGTACAAGCCTTTCAATTTTGATAGAGCAAATTTGCATATTCCTGATGTCCTAGGAACATGAGCAGAAACAAGGGGATTTAAAATTCCAGAACCTAATAGACGAGCTAGATCAACTTTCCAAAGCAGTCAAATCAACCACCAAAAGCCTAAACTGTCACTTTTGAAAGATCAAAAGAAAATTGCCAGTCCAACCCTTCGACAGGTAACGCTGAGTGTGAGTAGCGATACCCCATATACCTAGAATCACCCCAACAACCATATAGGTGATGCTATCTGTACCCTGCTAAAATCACACAATTGAATTCCAAAATGAGCAGAATTCTGCAGAACTCCCATAAGAAAGAGGGAAATAAGAATAAACTTCTCAAAGCCTACACATAAGAGATCCACACTTGTGCGTAGTCCGATGTTTCTGAATCATTTAATAGCCCAATGACGAAGTGAGCTTGTCACCCAGTAAAATTAAACATGGACAGACCACGAACATCAAGGTGAAATAGAAGAAATTAGGACATTTACCTGAGAGTAGGGAGAATTAAAACAGCAAAATTTATCCATAGTATCAAATTATTTACAAAATCTCCACCTCCAATTAAATTTCCACCATCCACCTCCAACATCCACTTCCTATCTCAATTCCAAACAAAGCCCACCTCTCCAGTTCCAGAATCTGCACCATCAAATTGCAAACTTGATCACAGAACTAAGAAATGAAACATAACAAAGACCACAAATTAAAACCTTATGCACAAAAACAACCCTAAACGCCACAGAGTTAAAAGAGTAGAAAAACAAGAAGTATAAAAAATAGGAATTGGGTATTTCCGAATTACCCCAAAAGGATTGAATTAAGGGTTGGAAATGGTTTTTGGATTGCCTTTGTAGCTTATGTTTGGTGAGGGCTGGTCCTCTCCTTGGTAGTTTGCACAAATAATGACAAAAAAATAGTCAGCGAATACAATACTTCAAATTTTATTCAAAATAATTTAGCAAGAAAGTGGAGGCCTAATGGATTATTTTGTAAACTAACTGGCTTGAGGCGTCTTTTAGAGAGAGAAAGAAAGTGGTGTGATGTTTCTATACGTATAATACATCGTCTTCAAGAACTAATGTTGACTTCTTTCATGTTGACTTTGCGGTTCTTTACTTCTTGGTTTTGGCCCTCTCCACAAATTCAAGTACAATTTTGCTTTATACAATGATAAAATATTATGTTACTAGATTATACATCCATGTTTCCACCGTTCAATGAATGCATTATTGAAAGAAAGAGATGACTTTTGCGCTGGTATTGCCCTAATCTCATTCTTTAGAACATCACATCACTAGGGTATAAGGTTAGATAGATTGCACAAATTAAGAACAATAATGCAAGCACGGAAGGCGATTTAATCCAGTCAATTGGCAAACAGTCAATGTTGGAATTAAGATTCCAAAGTTAAATCCCTTTCCGATCTCAGGAGCAATTACAAATGAGCAATCTTTTCATTTTTCAGCTCACAGCCACTTTGTATTTGTTACGAAGGTGTCTATGTCATTTACCATACTTCGCCGACGGTTTGATACGTCCGTTCTGCGTTCGAAATGTTAAGGCATTGACATAATTAAAAAAAAAATTCATCAAGAATTTTTATGAAAATAGAAAAAAAAAGAATTATGATTTAAAAACATACTAATATTGATCTAACTAATTAAATACAGAACAAGTCCAATAAAAATGTAGATACATATATACTATATTACTTGGTTAAAATAAAGAGTCAAAGAGAGAGACTTACTTTTCTTACTCTTTTTCATTTTTAAAATTTATTATATTTTAAAAAATTCACATTTATCCCTGTAATTCCTTTTAATATTTAAAATCTTATCAAGTGGCAGTTTTATTAACCTCTACTTTTTTTTCCCACGACTTGCATACAAACGAACAGCAGTAACGAAAAGCTCCGGCTAGGCAGGTGAAATGAAATATTGGACAATGCACATAATTATAATATTAAATTGATAGTGAACTTTTGATCCATAAGCAATATTAATTTATAGAAGACAAAATATTTTTATTTTCCTGTTCTTATGCGTGATGATTTCTTCTCTTATTCAATTGGTGAATCTCAATTCATTCTAGTAGTCCTCCTACATATTCCACGTGCAGCTTGACAATCAAAACCTTCTGTATAATGCCAAACAACATTCATAAGAGGATTAGTCCTTCGGCTTATGCTTCATATCCTGGTTAATGCTTTTCTAAGGCGGTTCAAAAGTCCACTCTTCCTTCGACTTAAATATTCGCCCCCTCGTTTCCACCTGCTTTACTTTTATGGAATGCTACTTGTAACTTTAGCTCAAATGGTACGTATACATTTCCCCCCTATAATCACGGTGTCTTGTAATCAATATAAGACCTCCAACCAGCTAAATTTAATAATTAAATTTCTGATTTTTTTTTCAAAGCAAGACAAGTCTTGTTGTTAAAGCTTTTGAATTACTCGTTGGATCGATCTACGTAAAGAATCCAAAAGACCAGGACAATTATGGTATTTGACAGGTCAATCCAGTTCGATCCAATTGGTTAAACACCTGTAGGACTACTTGTGTAAAAATTTCCCAGGCGATGCCCCAATTGATCATGTTTTGCCCAATAGAAATTTAAAAGGAAGGTTAATTTCTTATAAACGGAGTCAACACATTGTGGTTTTTTCAAAACAATAATTTCATTACCAAGAAGAGTTAAACAAGTATGCTTAAACAAAGATCAATATTCACATGGACTACTAAACGTAATAGTTTAGACCAAAAAAATATAAGGATCAATATTTACAAGATGAACTATGAAACGTGCTCATTTAAACCCGCAAAATAAAGCATAGGAGAAAGTAGGAGTGGAGAAGTTTATAAGAATCTCTAAAATATATTTGTGCACAAAATATATAGATAGAGAAATGAGGTTGCCAAAGTGGAATTCATTAATGAAACCGAGGAAGAAGACTGGTGGTGGTCATCATAAATACCAAAAGATCACAAAAGGGAGCGATCACGTACAAGAAGGTGAACTGGAGAAACATGTTACCATCATAAATTTCAATTTCATATTAACATTAGGATTAGACGCATATCTCTAAAAAAAAAAGGGTTCTTTGATCTAATTAATAATTATGTTAAGTAAGATAATATTTGTAATGTGCATACTTTTAAGGATTCTTGCATTACGTTTAATAATGATCAAATAAGAATTTTGATCATTATTAATAATGTGAATAATGTTCCCTCTAAGAGTATTCCTAAGATTTTTTTTTCAAGTTAAATAACATTTGGAAGTATAATTGAGAGTCCAAATACTCGTTCCATTTAGATATTTCTTACGGGTACATCGAACTAATAAATTTTGTTTATCATTAAAAGGCTTTCATATTCTTCTATAAAGGAGAACTTTGATGAAGTTCTTGATAAAATAAAACCCCTACTTCCCCTTTTGATTTTGGTTGATATGTTGTCTACCAATAATTTTTGCTTTCTCATTTTTACAAAGAATTTTTTACCATAAAAAATTCTTTATATAGCCTTTTATCTTAATGGAAGCATAAGATGATCAAACCATTAAACTTGAGGACAACTTGAAACATAATTGATCATTTGAAACCTAACAACATAAGAGAGAAACTTAGTTTGATTTTGGTTTTAACTAGGGGCAATAAAGGATGACAGTTCCTATTTAAGAATATAGTAGATATAAGGAGAATACCTATGTATTTGATGGGTAAAGAATCCTTCTTAAAACCCTTGGGAATGAAGAGAATAGTAGAAATATCCTTTTTTATTGAGAAGAAACTTGTAGATTTAAAAATGTGCATGAGCAATCTAGATTACTTCCAAATAGATTTGAACTATCAATAAAGATCTTCAAATAATTTTGGTTAGCTTCATGAAAGAGAATATAACATCATCTGCAAAAAAAAACTTGCTTAATATCCTAAAATTAGAGCATTTTTAGTTAAATTTAAATCAGGAGAGGTATAAATAGATTTGTTAATAAAAAGGGTAAGTACTTCGTTACTAAAACAAATAGATAAGAGAATAAAGGATCTCTACATCTGAAACCTTTCTCACTAGTTAAAAAAAAGGGAAAACTATGACCATATATAAGAAAATGTCAATCTACAAAATCAAAGGCTTTTAGACCAACTTTCAAAAGACATCTTTTATAGCCAATTACCTTATGATAATCCATCATAAGTTCTTAGCCACTTAGTATATTATCTCCAATATTTATGGTACAGAAGAAATCTATTTAAGTAGGAGAAATGATATAAGGTAGAACATCCTTAAGTTTAACTACTAACATACTTGAGATGACTTTGTAAATGATGTTGTAGCAAGAAATAAGCCTAAAATTATTGAGAGAGTTAGGATTTGGGACTTTAGGAGTGATGGAAGAAAGGTACAGTTCAATTCAGATGATTTCCTTAGAGAAGAAACTTAAAATATCATAAATCAATTTATCACCAATAATAGGCCAAACTTTTTCAAAAAATAAGCCATTTCATCCAACTTGGTCTATAAGAAAGTAGCTTTGATATCCTCCGTAGTGAAGGTCAAAGTTCCTTTCACAAAAAACTGAGTTGATTGAGAATAAAAGAGCCTTACCACTTTAATGAAGTCCTTTAAGAATGTAATTAATGCATATAAAAGGATTAAAATGAATCATATGATAGAGGTGAGAGTTGCATATATGAGGATTGCATAAACTAAAGTTTTTGTTAGACTTCTTTATCTGAAAAATGAAGAAGTGAAAAAAATTGTGTTATAGTTTTCCTTTCTTTGACCATTTTAACCTTTCTTTTCGTTGGATGAGAGAATAATAACAGCAAAGTGTAGAAGCACATGATTTCAAGTAATATTTCTTTCTTATTCTTAAACCATCTTGCTTATGGTTATAGTAAAACTCATTTTGAATAGTGAAAATCATTTTCTTTATGTCATCTACTTTGTAAATGAATTTATTAAACTTTTGTTTAACAATTTTAAGTTTCTATATATGGAGAATATCTTATTATCTTTGCATTCCTTTCCTCTTAATAATATTATAAAAGCCTTAAGATAAGTTTAGAAATTATTGAATCTAAACAAATTTTTTATAGAAAAGTTAAAAGTGCAAAATGTTAACAATAATAAGAGAATGATTTGAAGCCCCAAAAATATCAAAATTAAACAATAAAATTAGGAATGACAAACCAATTTAAGTCTAGTCTAGCCCGGCTCGATTAGTCTAAGTTAACTAAGTCTTGGGTTAAACTCAAATTTAAGCTTCGACTTAGGCTCTAGCTAAAAAATCTAGCCTAACTCACCATGTGCTCAATTGATTGAAATGAAATGCTCAATTGATTGAAATGAAATGCTAAAACAATTTTACTTGACCAATTAGGCTAAACTTAAGTTAAATATATTAAACTCGATCAAACCTCGGGATATAAAAATTTAAGCTGAATTTAAGTTATAGATAACTCTGGCTCAAATTGGGCTTGACCCTTTCCACTTCTATATAAAAGAGATAATTTTTGGAGCCAATTAGGACTAATAGGGTTATATGAAGTTTTCTTTTGATTAGTAATCTGCCATTTTGCTTATTACTTTAAGCATATAATCTTCCCAAAAACTACAAATCTACTAAAGATAAATTAAAAACTTATTATTCAAGGTCTATCACGCATTGATCCTATTTTTTTAAACCTCTAAAGACTCATTTAAAAAATGGTAGGAATTAATATCCATAAAGAGTATTCAAGTAGTCAACATAATAAAATTAAGGGAGAGTAAGTCAGTTTAGAGAATTTTTCTTATAGAGAAGTTATTTAAGACATGGATGAATTGATACAAGTATAATTGAAGTGTATGAATTAGTACATATAAGACAAAAAAGATAAAGGAAAAATAGAGGAATTCCAAAAGGCAAAATCTAGTGTTAAGTTGCATTTAGAAAAAGAAAATATTAGGAAAAGTATATTGAATAAAAGGGAATTTGACTTTAGTTTTCAACAAACTAAGTATAAAAAGTTTTAATAGAAATATAATCTTTTTATAACTAATTGCTTACAGGGGTGATTTAGACTCTTAACATTTGATGCCAAAATATTTGCAAGGATGGAGAGGAGGACTTACCTTCCTTTTTTGCTTCCCTAGCCACTTATGCTTTTCTTTCTTAGATTTATAGGTATAGCCAAGTTTGTTTTATCATAATCTACATTTAGAAAGAACTAGTAAAAGTAAAAATATCAATATCTTAAGGAGGATCAGTCATACCAAAAAAGATTAGTAAGGACTCAAAGGAGGTCAAAGGGGAAGGAACCTTTTCAGAGGCAACTACAAGAGGTGTAAAGAGCTCATATAGCATCTAAAGGGGGTTTGTGGGAAGTGTAGGAGGTGTAGGAGGTAAACCATATTGCGGTGAAAATGCTAGCAACATTTAAAGGACAAGGGATTTCTGCAACGTCAATAATTAGAGGCACAAATAACTTTGAATGAGCTTGGGCTAATTCAAGAATGGTGAAAGGAGGAGGGTTTTCCTCCATACTGGTAGTCTCTTGAATTAGTTCAACATATTCAACCCTCTTAAAAAGATTTAGGTAGGTTTCTATCTTTTTTACTTAGATTGAGAGTCGGGCTTTAACTGATAGTGGACTTATACATAAGTATAGAAAAAGTTATTATCAACATTAATGGTATCTAACATAAATCTATTCATTTCGTCATCAATACATAATATGACATAATCCAACCTTTTGTAAGATCATTGAGACCTTTTGTATAATAGTATTTAAGAGATAAATTCAGAAAGTTCACTTAAATCAGGATAATTTTTTTGGTCTTTCTTATCGATCTCGATGCTAAGGTGTCATTTTCTAAGAAAGAAAGATTTCTCTGATGTTTCATAATCTAAATTTCAGTATTTTATTTATACTATCTATATCATCCATTTTGAATAAAAATAGTTTAAAATTTGAAGTTTAGCTTGCAAAGCTCCTTCTATTGAACCTTCTTGCCTCATGAGCTCTTTTACTCTTGAGCCTACAAAGCAGTTAACAATTATGCCAAAGCGATACTTTACAAATCTTTAGTATTGTCCAATGATAAAATTGAAGCCTCAAAATTTTCAAGAACTGTTACAAGAACTTTATGAACTATGCTAGAATTAAAGTTCAATACCAAGCAACCTTACCCTGTTGACGATGCTCAAAAGTCTGTCAAAGTACTCCTGGATTGTCTCTGACCCCTTCATTCTTTGCATCTCAAACTCCCTCTAATTATCTCATTGCCTTTGTACTCTTCCTTGAGAAAATCATATATTGCTTTAGCTGATTCTAGGGTCATAATTCTGGTGAAGATTGATGTTGAGACAAAAACAAATAAACATGCCTTAGCTTTTAACTTCCTTTGCTTCTTTTCCTTATGACTCTTGATTTGTGCAACAGTTGGATTGTTAGGCAATGGAGGAATCTCGTAGTCGTCCTCAATATCTTCCCAAAGATCATTTACATCAAGAAAAACTTCCATTCTTGATGCCTATTCTTGATAATTTTCACCATTGAACATTAAAGGTGCAGTGGCAATAAATTGAGTTTTTGAATCCATAGATTTTAGCAAAGTGTGGGGTTCACTTAGAGCGCTCACAAGTTCTTTAAGAATAGTGCTCTGATACCAATTTTTTGGAATTAAAAAGAATAGCAAATAAATTTTACTTTAACTCAACAAAGAAAACAAGAGAAAAATGTAGGTTGGAATGTCTTACATTTTTATTTAATCAAAATACTTGTTTAAATACATCAAGCAATAATTAAAAAGCAATGATTTAACTTCCCACTAAGTAGCTAATAATTGACTTCCCTATTTTGCTGCAACTAATAATGTGCAACATATATTAATAACATGCAGCAGAAAAATAAAATAAACAGAAACTGAAAACCAAAAAAATAGAATATGGATTTAACATGTGAAGCCTTGACTAAGTTACTGCTCAGTCAGCAACTATTGGAGCACAATTGCAACAAATACTGTTGTCTGAAAACTAGAGTAAAGACTATGTGGAGTCGCAATAGGCGGAACCCTATTGGTTAACTTCATGATTGCTGGGTATAAAGCTCTAAATTTAGCCCTTTTTGAAATTGGATATTGTTACACCATCAACATATTTGGTATTAAATATTTTTTTCACGAATTGTATGTACTACATGCCAATTAGTAGAGCTTCAATGAATCTTGTAAGAAGTTTAGGACTCGCTTTAGTGTCCAGTGTTTTTGAGAATCTCCAGGTGTTTATAGTTGTCCCTATAATAGGAGCACTAGCAGTAGTTTTAGTATACAACATCCTTTGTGTGCCCAAACCTGAATAGTCTAAGGAAAGTGGCATAGTTGCACTCAAGCGTCTGTAGTCACTTGGTAAAGCATATGTAAAACTGTAGCCGTGTATAGTTTGTAATAAACTTGATAAAATGTTATTCATTGTGGTCTGTATATATGTACAAACAATGAGTAAATACTAGTCATTGGATACAAGTTGTTATAATCTAAGGGTGTATAAATATAACAGAATATGTTGTTCTGTTGTGATCTATTATTTGTACATGTCACTAAGGAAGGTTCCCGAATATTTTAGATGGGATGAGTTGTGTAGATGTTTTATTACTGTGATGGGCTTTAATAACTTTGCTAGTTATCGAAGACCCATCCGAAGCTTCTTCTTCTCTAACAGCCCCTCTCAAGCGAAGCTCTGGTTTGGAACAGAGATTGAGCTTATCGAGAAGATAAATAGATCAAGTCTTAGTGAGTGGCTTTGTGAGCAGATCAACTAGCTAATCTTCAGAGTTGACATAGCGCACATCTATTTGCCCAGTTTTGACCTTGTCTCGTATGAAATGCATGTCTATTTTGATGTGTTTCGTGCGAGCGTGAAAGATTGGATTTTGAGCGAGAAAGCGAGCTTTATTGTTGTCGCACCATAAAATGGGAGTGTGAGGAAGAGTGAAGTTTAGTTCTTTGATGAGGGAGTGAATCCAAAGGAGTTCTGTCGATATATGAGCTAGGGCACGGTACTCGGCTTCAGTGCTAGAGCGAGCGACTTTGGTTTCCTTTTTGGAGCTTCAGAAGACTAGATTAGCCCCTAGGAGGACACAACCGCCAGTGGTGGACTTCCTATCATCTAGAGATCCAGCCCAATCGGAGTCGCTATACCCTTGAAGCGACAGAGGTTGCAGCGATGGGTGAAATACCAAGGTGAGTGAGGTTTTGCCTTTGAGATATCGTAAAACTCGTTTACAGGCATGCCAGTGAGTGTCGAGAGGATTAGATATAAATTGACTGACTTTGTTGACGACAAAGGTAATGTTGGGTCTTGTGTGAAACAGGTACTGGAGAGCGCCGATGGTGTTGCTATAGAGGATAGGATTAGAGAAGGGCATTCCAGAAGTAGCCGAGAGTTTGGTGCCAAGAGCTAAAGGAGTGGCACAAGGTTTGCAGTCGGCCATGTTAGCTTGGGTAAGAAGATGGAGAGTGTACTGATGCTGAGACAGATATAAACCAGTTGAGTCACAGTAAGCTTCGAACCTTATAAAATGATGAATGTTTCCTAGGGCTTTGAGAGCAAATTGATGATGAAGCTGTTGTATGATTTTTTTAATTTGTGTTGATAAACTGCCTGTGATTAGGATATCATCTACATATATCAAGGTTAGGAGAACTGAACCTGTGTCATGTCTGTAAAATAGAGAGAAATCACAAATAGAGTTAGTGAATCCCCAATTAAGTAGAGCAGATTGTAGAGTAATGTATCGAGCTCTAAAAGCTTGCTTGAGTCCATAGAGGGCTTTGTTAAGTTTGCAGATATGGGTTCTAAAATTTGGATCTTCAAAGCCTTGTGGTTGCTTGATGTAGACAGATTCAGTGATAGAGCCATTAAGAAAGGCATTGTTGATGTCAATTTGTTGAATGTCCCACCCTTTAGAGACGGCCAGAGATAGGATCACACGAATTGTAGAGGACTTGATCACTGGGGTGTAAGTGTCTGTGAAGTCTAGGCCAGGTGTTTGATTGAATCCCTTCACCACAAAACGTGCTTTGTATTTGGAGCTGGATCCATCAGCATTATGTTTTATCCGAAATACCCATTTTGTGCCTAATAACTTCATAGAGGGGTGGTAGGGAACAAGGTGCCATGTCTTGTTCTGTTTAAGAGCATTGAATTCTTCCTGTATCACATTTTTCTATATAGGGTCCAAGATAGCAGTGAGAGGTGATGATGGTAGTATGGTAGGGTTAGGTGATAGAGAGGTGGTGTATAGTTTGGGTTTAAATATACTGGATTTTGATCTAGTGGTCATAGGATGTGTAGTTGTGGGGGGAGGTATTGATGGAATGGTGGTAGTGGGGTGAGAAGAGGATAGGGTAGAAGCATTTACCTGTCCTGTTATGTGCGGAGGACTCTGTCGAGGAGAGGGGTCTACTGCAGGGGACAGTCTTTGAGTGGTCTGTTGGGATTGTTGAAAGTGGAGTGTGTCTGTTAAAGTGGACAAAGGAAGACTTGGGTGGGTTTGAGAGGTCGAGAAGCAGAGGGAAAGAGGTGGGGATAGGGAACTCAAATTCATTGAATTTAATATGTCTAGAGACATAGATGGTGCCATTAGGATGAAGGCACTTATATCCCTTATGAAAGAAACTGTAACCTAGGAAGATGCATTTGGTAGTGTGAAAACCTATTTTGTGCTTGTTATAGTATTGTAAATAAAGGAAACAGGAGCAACCAAAGATTCGAAGATGGTCATATTGGGGGGGAGGGGCGGTGGTTTGTGATAGAGTTTTTGAAATGGACTTTGGTTATTGAGGGTAGGAGTAGGGAGGGTATTAATGAGATAGGTAGCGATAGTAAAGGATTCAAGCCAATATTGGAGAGGAAGGTGAGCATGAGAGAGTAAGGTGAGATCGGTTTTAGTGATGTGGCGATGCTTCCTTTCGAGAACGCCATTATGTTGGTGGGGTATGAGGGTAGCTAAAGCAAGGTTGAATGTCGTGGGAGGCAAGAAAGGGTAGGAGAGCTTTGAATTCACCACCCATATCACTTTGAGCTGCCTTGATTTTGAGATTTAGTTGATTTTCAACTACAGATTTGAATTGAATAAAAACTAGTAGGGTTTCAGATTTAAGTTTTAGGGGATAAATCCAGGTGAATCTGGTGTACGAGTCGACCAAGATGATATAGTATCTGTGCCCAAAGGTTGAAGGAGTAGGACTGGGCCCCCAGAGGTCAGTGTAGATTATTTGTAAGGGTTGTCTAGTCGTAATTGCATCGGAGTGGATGGGTAATTGGTGGTGTTTACCCATTTTACAAGCATCACAGAAATGAAGAGTAGTAGGATTGAAATGTAATTTCATTGATTTTGTAACATGTCGTAGTATAAGAGAGTTCGGATGTCCGAGTTGGGCATGTCATACATTGATATTTTTGTAAGTTAGAAAAGCTACAGAGGTGGGGGGAAGATTAGATATGTCATGTTGAATGTTTGTTGATGTAGATAAAGGTTGTGGAGAAGTGGATCGGAGGGTGTACAGACCATCCTTAAGCCGTCCCTATAGAAGAGTCTTCCCTCTAACTTTGTCCTTAAACACATAAGAAGAGTCAATAAACTCAACAATAATACCATTGTCTTTGGTTAGTTGAGAGATGCTAAGGAGATTTTTAGAAATTTTGGGAACGTGAAGAATATTAGTGAAAGAGATGTACTGTGGTTGAAAGTAAGTGAAGAAAAACTTGTGTGAGTGATAGGAAGATGATTACCATTTCCTACTGTAAGAGTATGGGACCCATTGTAAGGATTGTTGAGGGATAGATTGCTAAGATCAGTTGTGATATGATTAGTTGCACTACTGTCTACAAACCAGGTAAGGTCGAAAGCTGGATCAGGTTGAGTTTTAGGTGAAGGTTGATGTGCAAGGTACGCATGTTGGGGGTGTTGAGAAGGAGAGGATTGGGACTGAGGGGGTTGATGGGTCCAAGGATGTTGCCAGTAAATGTCAAAACGTTTGTGGCATTTGAAGGCATCATGGCCTGGTTTGTGGCAAATTTGATAGTAAAGTCTGTTATTTCTACCCCCTTGACCACAACCACCCTGTGATCCTTATTGGGATTGGCGTCCACCAGGTGGAGAGCAAGAGTCTCGGGTGTAGGTGGTTGTGTTAGCTGAAGCAATGGGGTTGGATAGGTGAGAGTGAGCAAGTTGTTGTTCTAGGCGAGTTTCATGCATCATGATGTAGTATTAGACTTCTTAAAGGGTAGCAAAAGTCATAGTGTAGGAGAGAACACAGACAGTAACATCATAATCCATGCCTAGGCCATTGTGAGTGCTGAGAACTAGTTCTTTTTCAGAGATGGGATGCCCAGCAACTAGAAGAGAGTCACCAATAATTTTGATTCTCTGGATGTAGTCAGGGATGGAGAGAGTACCTTTTTGGATGGTGGCAGGTTGTTGCTTCAGCTGCAAGACTTTAACAAGAAAAGTTTGTGCGAAGAGATTCACAAGGATCTGCCAAAGCTCTTTGGAAGAGGAGGCGTGATTGACTTGCCCAATCACTTGATCGCTAATGGTTGTGAGCAACCAATATAAGAGGAGCTGGTCCACACGGAACCAACATTTGTAAGCTGGGTTCACAGTAGGAGGAGAGGCGTCACTACTGGAAAGAGATGAAGCAAAAAATTTCTAAGAGGAAATGCTCCAGATCAAGCACGCGTATAGTAATGAAGCCTTGAGGTTTCGAGTTTAGGTGATTGTGTTGATCAAGTATGAGGGGAAGGTTGAAGTTGAGGGTTCTAGCAAGGGCTGGGAAATCAAGGCTTGATGAGGAGGAAGAAGGGGAGTGTGTAGCAAAGGTGGTGGAATCCATTTTTTTGGTTGACATTGGTCAGAGGAAGCCTGATACTATGTAAAATTGTAGCCGTGTATGGTTGGTAATAAACTTGATAAAATTTATTCATTGTTGTCTGTATATATGTACAAGCAATCAATAAATACTAGTCATTGGATACAAGTTATTATAACCTAAGGGTGTATAGATATAACAGAATGTGTTGTTCTATTGTGATCTATTATTTGTACATGTCATTAAGGAAGGTTCCTAAATATTTCAGATGGGCTGAGTTTAGATGTTTTATTACTGTTATGGGCTTTAATAACTTTACTAGTTATCGAAGACCCATTCGAAGCTTCTTCTTCTCTAACGCATAGACAAATTAGCTCTTATTATGATGAAACATCCATTTGATGTCTGCTAGAATCAAGACAAATCGTTTCCATGGATGAGATATGGCAAGTGCCTCTATTGTGCCTTGCATACTTTGGCTCCGTCCCATCTCATCTTAGCGCATATATAAAAATTTTAC
>JANQAP020000163.1:1744984-1757738 GCA_026874005.2 Erythroxylum coriaceum
TGGATAGCTTAGTATATAAGGCAAGAAATGGAAGTACTTCTCATACACTATAGTCTAGGAACATGCCAGAAGAGAATCGAAATATTTGAAATCCCTGACTGAAAACAATATGAAGCAGCTTGCAATGACATTTCAATACATTTGATAATTGCTCCTAACTTGTGTACGATCTAACACTTGTAACCATTTTCAGGTGCACGTAAATATGTCCTAGTCTTTAGGATTAGTGGATCTATCTACTTGGTTTTAGCATATATGTTATGTTTATATGAAGTCTCTAATAGTAACCTTCCTTGAGCATGTTAATTTCCTTTCTTTGCTTAATATTTAACCTTTCAAGTCTCTGTTCCCAAGCTCTCCATCCCTGTTCTTCTTTTCTGATCTGAGAATATATGCAGTTTGGTGGTCGACATTATTATTCATATGTTTATTTTTTATTTTTTGTATTTGCAGCATATGGTTCATTTAGCCTTTTAAAAGTCTTTACAGACAAGCTAATTTCATGTGGTTAGCATATAAAATTCTATGAAGTAAATTTCAGGAGAGTTTTAACTTTGAGTTTTCTTTCAGGGAAATGAAAAAATTTTTCAAAGGTGGCTTTACCATGAGTTGGAAATAAGGGTGAATGTGCACAGGGTGCGATGTCAACATGAGAACCATAAGCAAGAGTACAGAATCTGAACCTTTTCTTTTCTTGTATGCTTTATATGCTTGTGCTTTTCTATTAACTGCAGTCGTTGTGCAGGCAAGCTGCACTAGTGGAGGAGTTAAACTTGTTAAAACAAGAGGATCAAAGTTCACCAGATGTATACTATACTATGATGGGCAAGAACGGGGAATCAAGGTATAAGATTGTTATAATTCCTTCTGACTCCATGTCTTGACCTATACAACCATTACATGATCTAAGGGTTCAACTGCCTTACATTTAGTAATTTAAGTTTAAGGTTTCAAATGGAGTTCAGGTAACATAAACAAATAGATTTGTTCTTTATTTTTTGGGGTTATTAACAGTTCTTTCTTTCAACCCATTTTAGACTTTTCCTTATGTCACCAACAAGGAAGGCAAGACTTGCTTCACTGGAGAGCATGCTGACCCACATGTTCAAATGCAATCTTGACATTAAGCTGAATTGTGGACATAGTTATCACATATAGTGTATAAAACAATGACTTGAACAGAAAAATACTTGCCCCGTCTGCAAGAGTGAGCCAGTGGCTCGAGGCTAGTTTAGTGTCGGTATTCTTTCTACATCCTGACCCTTTATTTGGTGTATATAGGGTTCCATTCTCCAAGAAATTTTCTTCTTTCCCCTCCCTGATTGGGTGGAATTTTCGTAAATTGTTTGAATGCAATGTGTGCTCAATTCTCTTCTATGTTTCAACAAATTATGCAAATTTCAGTTTACAGATTTCGAACCTGTCCATAATCTGTTAGTAATATTGAAGAGGAGACTTTTGATCTTCTTATGTACTATTTTTGTTAATGCTTCAATTACCTTATTTCATAGTATTTTCTAATGTAAATTTAACACACCTTGGATGTGAAATTCCTATAAATTAATTACATTAAATTCATATAGAATATACTAATTAAAACGAGATTAATTAATTATTTTTAATCTATGGATTAATTTACACGACAATTATATACATTTATTTATTTATTATCCAAGGAATTAGAAAAAGTGTTTATAAATAAATAAAATCTTGACATGAAGAATTATTAAATAAATAAAATTCATAAATAATATTGAATATTTATTAAACAAATAAGATTTAAAAATTTTGTATTTTTAAAAATAATTATTAAAATTAAAAATTATTAAATTAAAATAATTTTCGAAAAATGGAAAAAATAATAATTAAAAATAATACAACTATCTGCGACGTTTTTGTGTAAACGTCACAGAAAGCATTCTGCGACGTTTTTTTATAAACGTCGCAGAAAGCATTCCGCAACATTCCGAAAAACGTCGCGGAATGTGACTTTCTGCGACGTTTCCAAAAAACGTCACAGAAAGACCAATCTTTCAGTGACCTTTTTTAAAACATCGTAGAATGTCAATATTTTTCGTGACATTTTTTGGAAAACGTCGCAAAAACCTTTTGCCTACATCACATTCCGCGACGTTTTTTGTGACGTTTTTTAAAACGTTGCAAATTGTCTTCTGTGACATTTTTTGAGATTCTGTGATGTTTTTTAAATGTCGCAAATTATGCTGTTTTCTTGTAGTGCGTTGCTTCAATTTCATCATGAACTAACTGAATGAATCAACATTAAATCAGTTAAAATGTAGTATCTTCAAATATCTAGACATTTGGATAGTTTTTTTACCGTGTCTCAAAACCAACTGTCGAATCGGATGGATACAGGTTCCTTCGTCCATACAAAAATGATAGGGACTATCCATTCCAGATTTTATGGAACCATTTCCAACTATTTGAATGAGTTTGTTAAGATGGTTATGTAAAATAGGAGTTGTTAGTCGATTATCCTCTCATTTAAACAAATAACTAAGTTATATACCCATTTGTATATTATTGTCCTTTTGGATAAATTAGATAATTCAGTCAAATAAATTTAAATTTAAAAAGTAACTGAATATTATTGATTGTTATCATCAAAATTATCAATTTAGAAGCCTTGAGCTAATGGATATAAAGAGAACAAGGTGTTGAAGTATAAAATAAAGTTTATGAGTACTATGTTGTTTGTGATAACATTAAGAATTATTATATATAAATGTAATATCTGAAGATTAAGATTACGAAAGGGGAATTAAAATGTAGATGTTAAAGGTTTCATTATTTATAAAGGAATATTTTGTTTAGTTTGTTTTCTAAGTAATCTAGTAATGTATCTATTACCCTTTATCAAAGTTAGTTAATTTGAAAATCAAGTAGGAAATTGATTTAAGAATGGGAGTTTTGTCCATGCCATTATATCTCTTTTGCTAATTGGTTAATTTTATTACACTAGAACTTAATTATTACTCATTAAGCAAATTATTGCTTATATACTAAAATTTTATTAACTACTTGCATAACCAAATAAATTCATTTAAATAATATCATTTTACAAATTCTAAAATTTTGAAATACAGATGCTCTTGTTATTTATAAAATAATAATTCTTAAGTTATAATCAATAGTTAAGACATCATAACAAAAGATAGTGTTAAAAATAATGCTTAAAAGTCAATTCGGTGATCCCTTTTAGTAGTCTTAAATGCTTTTGTTCTTGTCATCGCCATTATTGCATTTGTTTTATCTGAAGAAAGATAATAAAATTTTAAAATTTATGCCAATGGATAAATTGAATTCTAGCTATAATCTTTGTGATTTTTTTTGCATTCATAACCTCTTTCGAGTTATTACTCATCTTTTATTGGTAGATGAGGTTCTTCAACTTATATATTATGTCTCAAGTTTACAATATGATTAGCTCTTCTATGTATTACTTCAAATCTATTACCACCATTTATATCAAGTTCACAATCAAGACTTAATTCTTTATTAACTCTCAATTTGGTTTTTATCATTGGACCAATATCATTTATCCACTTAGTGATCATGTTTTTATTTCTAACCAATCTCTTTATCACATGCACTCTAATTAGTTTAATCATTGTGATAATGTTCTTTGTCCAAATTTTATAATACTTTTATAAATATTATTATCTACAATATTATACATGAATGAAGTGTTCAAATATCCTAAGACCATTTTTCCTTTTTTAACATCTTCAGATTCCTATTTCAACTCCTTTAAACGTAAAAAGTAACTTGGTTCGTTAGAGGACTTATAAAATTGCCATAATAGTCTTTCTAATTTGAGTTCTTTTTTGTTCCTCCTCCTCCAATTAGAAAACATGCCTCGCACAAAACTTGATTTTTACTTTTGAGAGTTATTTACAAAGTGCCTTTATAAGACCCTATCTACACATTCAATTGACAAATATTAGTAAATAGGTAATAGGTGAAAATTTAAGTAACAATATTAAATTAAGTAAAGATATAACCTTTTGTTGGTTAGAAATTGTTACTCGTCCACCTCCATCTTTAAAATTCGAGTCTTTTTCAATAATTCTAAAAACTAGCTCAAAGTGTATGTCGTCTTAGTATAAACATAACCCATCTAGATGGAAAATCATATTATTGTCATTTCTTCCTACTGTTGTCAATATATTACCTTTATCAATCCTTTTCTGAAAGCAACCATTTAGTCCTAATAACCTCCTATATCTAGTTAAGAACCCCTTCTTTCAACATTAAAAATACACATTTGATAAATGATGGTTGACGATCATCTCTAATTAATGACATTTTCGCTACCAATTCAACTCTACTATTAAGATTTGACCTTATCAATGATTTTTTGTAATCCTATAGCTTACCGTATTCTCCTTTAACATCTCCTTACATTTTCTCAATCACCAATTTTTTAGCCATATAACATATACCATACCCTACATCAACTCTCAACATTTCTTAGTAAGCTTTCTCAAATCTATTAGCTTCATTACAACGAGTTCTAGGAGGTTACTGAAGTAATTTCCTAGCTAATTTTGACTCGCACTCTTGTTATCAAAAGCATAATTATATGTGTGCTTCTGCTAAAACCTCTTACATGTATATATGTTAAATCAATAGGCAAGTCAACAATAAGTAAACAATACAATTAAGAGTAAATAATGAGCTAAAAATTACTTGAAAACTATTTAGATATCCCACAAAGCTTACATAAATGTTCAATTTGTAATACCTATTTACAAATTTGGCTTTAACAATCTTTTTAGTGCTCATTTTAAATAAAAACTTACTTTTTATGAAGTACTTCCTAAATTTATTAGAATCATCAAATAACATACTATATTCAATCTCAATTTTTTTTATAATTGTTGATTCTAAGAAAATGTGATTTTTTTTAATCCTTCATCTACGTTTGGATCACCTCCATCTTTAAAATAAAAATTTTAATCTACATCAAAGTAATTTATTTTATTACTTTTACATTATCTACATTAATTTAATTTCATCTCCATTCTTTGCACTCCAATTTTTTCTTTATTGTTATATGTTACAAATTTTTTACTTTGATTATTTCCTTTAATTGTTCCAATTAAATTATTAAACACTATTAAGTCTTCATTATCCGATCAAACTTCAATTTAATCTTTATATTAATAAATATATTATTGTTGTTCCTAAGTGGATCAAGTTAGACTTACATCCTTAACTTTTTCTAGGACATGAAATTGAGTGATATTAATAGGAACTTTTAGTTGTTAATACCTTAGCAATGGTGAACAGTGTTTTGGTGTGACAGAAAAAGAAGGAAAAAGATCGTACTTATCTAACTTTGGGTGTGGGAGCGCCGAATGCCGGAAAACGATGCTTAGAGCAAGACACCTAAGGCCCTCGCCCATCTCCGGTCACATCCTCAATTCAAACGCCAACGCTCTCCAACAACACCAGTCCGACATAACTCTAGGCCGAAAGCTCTTGTCTCTCCTAAGGCAGTGCTGTTGCAAGAGGCAAGTGCAACAAATCCACGCTCAAATGCTACTAAACTTTGCTCTAAAACCCAATTTTCTTCTCCCTAAAATCATCGATTTTAAAGACTATACCTATGCTTCTCTCCTCTTCGAACACATCCCCGAACCCGACGATTATGCCTTCAATGTCATGATTCGCGGCCTAACCACTACTTGGACTTTGTACTCCTTAGCCATTTTGTTCTATTACCGGATGAAGTTCTCAGGCGTTAGACCCAATAACTTCACTTACCCTTTTTTGTTTATAGCCTGCGCTAACCTTTCGGAGTTAAATATTGGTCGGATGGGTCATGGAATGGTGTTTAAGATTGGGTTGGAGACTAATGATCACGTTTGTCATTCTATGATCACAATGTATGCAAGATGTTGGGAGTTGGGGTCTGCGCGGAAAGTGTTTGATGAAATCTCGGATAGAGATTTGGTCTCGTGGAATTCGATGATTTCAGGATATTCGAAGATGGGTTTTGCAAAGGAGGCGGTGGGGTTGTTCGAGGAGATGAAGGAGAGTGGGTTTGAACCTAGTGAGATGACGCTGGTGAGTGTTCTTACTGCTTGCGGGGACTTGGGAGATTTGAGTTTTGGGAGGTCGGTGGAAAGTTATGTTGTGGAGAAGAAGATGACGTTGAACTCTTATATAGGATCTGCTTTAATTGACATGTACGGTAAGTGTGGGGATTTATTGTCAGCTAGGAAGATCTTTGATGCAATGACAACTAAAGATGCTGTCACATGGAATGCCATGATCACAGGGTAATTCTGTAGATAATATCTTATTTCAAGGCTGATCACTTGTAGAAGTATCTTTACTTCTCTTCATTCTTTGCTATCAGGATTTGGGGTATAATGAATTCTTCTTCGTCTTCTTCTTCTTCTTTTCTTAACTTCGTATTTGATTTACCTATTTTGTGTGTACTTAATGCTTTTTCGGTCCGTATATTCAGATTAGTTCAAGTGTTGAGTTGCTTTAGGTGCACTACCAGATGACAGATTCATATCCTTTTTTATTTAAATTCTCCTTGTGGTCCAACCAACTTTCTTTTCTTTCTGTGTCTAAAATGATCAACTATTGCATAACTCTGATTGATATACATACAAAAGCACCAAGATGGACTCCAACATGGTATCACTTTATGTGGCGATTATGTGCTAACTTGTTACTTGTTTGATGCAATTGTAGATACGCACAGAATGGAGCATCAGATGAAGCAATTACACTATTCAATTGCATGAGAAAGGCAGGTGTCACTCCAAACACAATCACACTCATTGTAGTGCTGTCTGCATGTGCCTCTATTGGGGCCCTTGATTTGGGTAGATGGGTTGAGACGTATGCGTCTCAAAGAGGATTACAAGATAATGTTTACATCACTACTGCATTGATAGATATGTATGCAAAATGTGGGAGCTTAGACAATGCACTTCAAATTTTTGAAAGCATGGTCCACAAAAATGAAGTCTCTTGGAATGTCATGATTTCTGCTCTTGCTTTTCATGGACGAGCCCAGGAAGCTTTATCATTGTTCAGGCGGATGGGAAAGGACAATGAAGGTGCCTGTCCAAATGACATTACATTTGTACACGTGCTTTCTGCTTGTGTACATGCTGGAATGGTTGATGAGGGCCGTCGATTGTTTCATTTAATGAGCGCTTCTTTTGGATTGGTCCCAAAAGTCGAGCATTATTCATGCATGGTTGATCTTTTGGCACGTGCAGGACATCTTTATGAGGCTTGGGACTTCATTGAAAAGATGCCTGGAAAACCAGATGAGGTCGTGTTGGGGTCATTACTTGCTGCCTGTCAGAAGCGCAAGAATGCTGATATTAGTGAAAGGGTTATTCAATTACTTTTAGAAGTGGAGCCATCAAATTCAGGAAACTATGTTATCTCATCTAAGATATATGCAAATTTGAGAAAATGGAATGAGTCAGCAAACATGAGGGCATTGATGAAAGAACGGGGTGTTAATAAGACCCCTGGCTGTAGCTGGACTGAGATAGGGAATCAAGTTCATGAATTTCATGCTGGCGATGGTCTGCCACATCCTATGGCAGACTTATATGAACTTCTGAATGAGGAGATGAAAAAGGAAGGTTATGTTCCAAAGGTTGATTCTTCTTAGAGATTGAGAAGTTGGATGTTCTTCCTTCTTTCCACCGAGCAATATACTTGAAGTTGTTATGCTGTAAGGTTTGCTAACTTGCCCAATGAAGAGGTTGAAAGTGATTCAACGGCACTCCTTACACAAATAAAGTTCACTGCTCTTTATTCATAATTTTACCACGGTTTTATGTTTTTAAAGAAAAAAAGATGATAGTTTTGAACTTTAAAGAATATAGGACACTGTTGACTGAATAATTGGAGAAAGGAAACTTTTGGCTATTTTTTTCTATTGATCCGATTGAATCATCCTTCAATTTTTAGCTCTACACAAGTTAGTTATTCAAAATTTGGATGATCGCAGTTATAAAATGGTTACTGGTTTTCTAATTGTTTTGGACATCATATGAACTTGGCTAGAATTTCCTTGTGAAATTAGGGTTATTGATCACTATCATCCATTCAACACCATTTTTCTGTTTGTTTTATGTTGTATTCTCTCTCTCTCTCTCCCCTCCCTCATGGAAGTTATTTCTCAAGTATTCATGAGAAGTTTATAATTTTCTTTTAAGAGGCTTTAAGAGGCTCTGTCAATTTGTTTCATTGAATTGGATGTTTATTTTAATTGCATAATATCTAAAATCTCCTTTTCCATCCTTGGCAGCCGAATGTAGACCTGACACATGATTGCGTGAATAACTCTGGAATGCATACCTTAACCTTTTCAGGACTGGGAAGTAAGCAAAATTTTAGTCAAGATCTTTTAATAAATTTCATGTTCTAATTCCTTGCTTGTTTTTCCGTTAGATTAATATTTATCATAAGTTTACTTCCAATCATGTGGCTTGCCTGATGAGCTGCATGTCTAATACCTGAGGAACTTTATTCGACCATGCTTTATTCTAATTTGCGCACGATAAGATTTAAGAGCCAATAAGCTGAATTTGATTACCAAGTGAGAGCTCCACTTGATTTCTTTTGGTAAAATAAAAATAAAGAACGGATTACACAAAATCTCTAAATATGTTCTTTTTCTTGTGGTACTACTTGCAGAAGTTGATTGACGAAATACATGAGGGGATCTTCCTACTTTTCTTCCTGGGGAATGTTAGATGATATTGCTGTATGGATATAGTTCATAGGGATGTGATGCAATCTGTGCATAAATGATGAAATCGGACTCTGTCAAAATAACCTGACGGAGAATCAAACAAGAGATGGCAAACTGTTTGAACCATTTATGCTTACCTATTCACAGTTCGCCTTACAGAATGCAGGAATGCGAGTTTATGGGCCAAATGGGTGAGAGTCACTTCCAGAAGAAGTGATTTTTAGATTGTTGGCTGAGAAGAATTGGAGTAGACAACCGAGTAAAGGCAAGTCAATATGCAAATGGGTGAGAGTCACTTCCAGAAGAAGTGATTTTTAGATAGTTGGCTGAGAAGAATTGGAGTAGACAACCGAGTAAAGGCAAGTCAATATGCTTGCAAAGATTTTAGATCATGCACTTTGAATATGCTTATGAGCATGATATTCAATAGCCCTCTTTCTTTCACTTCATTTCTGCTCATAGCTCTCTTCTTGAGACCGATCAAGCAAATGAATGATTGAGACCAGAATTATGAAAATCCAGTATGTATTGAGGCATAAACATTCCATTTTCTTTCTGTTCGGCATGCTAAAACAGTTGCATTAAGGTTGAACTACAGGTCTAATGGGGATTTTTGGTACCATCTAGCAGTCAAAAGGGGTAATAATCGGCTTCTGCATATGATAAATTAGGCCTTGTCAATTCATCCAAAGGGCAGTGGTATAGTCAGGGCATAATTGTTAAAGGTAGCTTACCACCTGAGGTGTGGGATGTGGCCCATCCAATTTGTTTGCAAGATACGGCGCGCACTGCCAGATGTTACCTTGGTCCCCCTCCTACCATCTCTCCTATGAAAACATCACCAACAATCTGGGGTGTGGTAAAATATGCACTGACAAATAAGTCCCGTTAGGTCTATTCGTTAGTTTTTTAAATAAATTTTCGTTAGTTTTTTTAATTAATTTTTTTCACTATATATAGTTATTTTGAAATTTTAGTTTAAAATCACATACTAATTTTCGTTAGTATAGATAATAATTTGCAAAATAACAATATCACTAAAAAATAAGAAAAAGACATCAATTAAACAAAATAAAGGCATCTTTCATAACCCAATTTGAACTAACTTTGGTTTTGACTTGTTCTTCTAAATAGTACAAAGACAAACTTGAAATGCTAGAATTTTGTTTTGATCTGTTGGACTCTTCACGTTGAATGAACTTTAATTAAATAGAGTAAGATAACTAGTGGAGGTTCAAACTAAAGAACATGAATGGTTGGTAACAATTTGCTTTTGAAAAACTATCAAGACTGATAATCAAATACATCAAGTATAATTAGCAATGCACCTAAAAGTATTACAAAACTCTGACCGACCGACTGCGACAACAACCGCATGTACAGGTAGCACGATCACCAGATGGGCATTTAAGTAGCACGTACGAATATGATTACAGAACCTCTGAAAGAAAACAAAACATCCCTTTCCTGACGTTGCCACTCACTCATCATTTTCATTTTCAGGTTACTTGTTCTACGATGGCCTGGTGGAGTGGTGGGTACCTAATTGATCTCCCATACCTGTTACGATTCTCTGAACGTAGCTGCAATGACATGAGAAACTTTTAATGGTATCCAATTGATTTTGACTTGTTGAAAAGTTGGGTGCCTTGAACCCTCAAAAGCATCCAAATCAATGTTTTGGTGAGCAAATGATGTTAGCATCCTCCAAATTAATTGTTTCATATGCTCCCACATTTGGCTTGTAGCACAAATTGTCTGCATGATTCGGAAATTTTTGGGTTGTCCAAATTCATGTTTGACATTTGCTGAAGATTTGTGGCGAAATTAACAGAAGCCTTAGACGAATGCTTGGAATCTTCCCTATAAATAGAGAAGTTTGCTAAAGCTCTCTCTGCACCATTTTCCTTCTTTCAAAACCATCTCTCGCAGCATGCATCATTTTGTTTTTTGAATTCCTTTTGGAAATTTTCTAATTAAAAGGCTTCTTGTGCTAACCTTTTATAATTATTGTACGTTTTTCACATATTAGTAAATTTGGCTCACCCTCTGGCCGTGGACGTAGTTCATATTGACCAAACCACATAAATCCTTGTGTTCTGTCCCATTTATTTTGCATTTCTCTATTTTTGTTACTATTTTTTGGACTATTAAATTCAACAGGGATCCGATCCGAGGGCATTTTTCCTAACAAATTGGTATCAGAGCTTCTCATATTGGCCTAACTTACCGTATGCTCTGTGGTTGCCACTAAGGTGGATTCTCCACATCAGAAAGTAAATTAGATGTTATTGTGAATTCAAAGGGAGCCCACTGTTCCAGTTACACCTGAGGGGCCCACTGTCTCGATTTTGTAAATAGAATTTAATTTTGCTTGTGAGACCCACGTCTAGTGCTTTTGTAGGTCTTGCTATCCCAGTTTCATGTGTAGGGCCTATTTACTGAAAAATAGTCAAAATGTCAATTTTTAGCCACTATGACAATAACGAAGATCTCTATTGAAAAGTTTGATCAGAGCATTAACGTCAGTACGTGACAACTTAAGATGCAGGCCATTTTAATACAAGATGGGTGTGAGATTGCATTTGATAGAGTGGAGAAAAAGCTAGCAGATGTAGCGTCAGATAAATTCACAGATCTAGGTAAAAAGGCTAGATCAGCCATCATATTAAATCTCTTCGATGAGGTTTTACAGGAGGTTGCTGGTGAAAGTACAACTAAAGATTTGCAGGACAAGTTGAAAGCCATGTAAATGAAGAAGACGGTAAAAAATCGACTTTATTTGAAACAGAAGTTGTATATGTTGAGGATGACAAAAGGTACATCTATTCTTTCATATCTGGGTAAATTTGATTCTCTTATTTTGGATTTGAAGAATGTAGATGTAAAAATTAAGGATGAAGATCAAGTCATATTGTTGTTATATTCCCTCCCTCAGTCTTTTAAATATTTTCGTGATAATATGATTTATGGAAAAGAGTCAGTCTCATATAATAGTATTAAATCTGCATTAAAGTCAAAAGAGCAGATTGATAGGGAAATCACTGGGGAGACTAGTGAAAGTCAGGCAGAGGGACTATTTGTACGGGGTAGATCTGAAAATAGAGATTTTGAAAGAAGTAGATCTAAAGGCAGGACAAAATTTAGATAGAAAATAAAATTTGTAATTATTGCAAAAAAAGGGGCACATAAAGGCTGCTATTATAAATTGAAAAATAAGAAAAAAATGAGAAGATTAACAACAACACCGGTGAGGCTAGTGTAATAATAGATGAGAATGAGAAAATTATCTTTGTAGCCATAGAAGATAAAGTTAGGTCTAATTAGGACTGGATTTTAGATTCGGGTTGTTTTTACCATATGAGTCTCGACAGAGAGTGTTTTTTCACTTATGAGTCATTGGATGGTGGAATTGTTTTGATTGGTAATAATGCCTACCCGTAAAGTTGTTGGTAATGGTACAGTCTGGATCAAAATGTATGATGGTATCATTAGAACATTCACTGACGTTAGACATATTCCTGATTTGAAGAAAAAGCTCAATTCTTTGGGCACTTTCGATTCTCAAAGGTGCAAGTTCTCAACTGAAGGTGGAGTTTTGGAAATTTATAAAGGTGCTCTTGTATTGATGAAAGCTTACAGGTCTAGTAATTTGTATGTTTTGCAGGGATCTACGGTAATAGGTGCTGCGGCAGTCTCTACAAATGGTGACATTACCAAATTGTGGCATATGCGTTTAGGAGATGGGTGAGAAAGGCTTAACGTTGTTAAGTAAGAGAGGCTTACTTTGTGGTCAAAGTACTGATAAGATGGACTTTTGTGAGTATTATATCTTTGGGAAACATAAACGAGTCAGTTTCAGTTTTCCAACTGTCCACAAAACTAAAGATACTTTGAATTATATTCATTATGATTTTGAGGGCCTTCTCATATTCCATCTAAAAGTGGTGCCTGGTATATGTTGACTTTTATTGATGATTATTC
>JANQAP020000163.1:1768295-1782040 GCA_026874005.2 Erythroxylum coriaceum
TATAATTAAATTTCTGAATAATGTTGTTTTTAATTTGATTTATTAGGTAGATATTTACTTAGGTTAAGTTTGGTTGGTCATAAGATTTTTAATGAAACGAAATGAAATAGAATAGAATGAAATGATTTATAATGGGATGAAATGTAAATGATTATAATATTAGAAAATTGTTATTTGAGATGGATAGAAAGGTTCATAATGTAATATAGTGAAATGTTGTTTGAATGAAGGGTTTATAATGTAACATAGTGTGAAATTGTTTATCATTTTATATTCCATGATAAACTCTCCCTGAATCGGATATTTTTCATTTTTACTGTTTAGCATAGAATGAGATGTAATATAAAACTTCATCTTCCATCTCATTATATTCTATTTCATTATAAACCCTCCTCTCGGATAATGAAATAATGTTATACTAATAAGAATTGGCCTACTATTTGCCTCAAAAGGGGGTCTATTATTTAAGCAACTGAAGAAAGAATTGAAGTTTGCATAAAACAAGTGACCTAGTAGTATTGTTTGCCCCAGGAGATGGTTTATTTGCCTCAATCAGAAGTCTACCCCTAATGAGGATTGTCCACGTACTTCTCTAGATTACTCAAGTAAAAAGAGACTCAAATGTAAAAGGAAGTGTTAAAAATACCTATATGTGAGTGTCTTACATTGAAAAAAAAAAAAGAAAGAAGTCTAACGTATAAGTCTAGTGAATTACTCCACCTATTACTAATTTATTTCAAGATGAAACCTCACTTGAATTTATATATGGTCTAACTTTTCTCTTCAGATGGACCGTAGTCCCATTACAAATTTAACATACTCAAACGTATTTTCACCATAATTATCTATTATTTTCTTGCCACGACTCTTATTCACAACGTCTTGATTGGGATGTTATTAGGAAAATTTGCAACTATACTAATCCTCAAGGGCTAGTTTGTTTTCTACTAATTGGACAACGCTTTTGAGGCCATAAATCAAATTTAGACACTAGAATCTAACAAATAATAATAAGCATTTAGTAAAAGTATTGCTAAAATATAAAATTTAAAAAGGTCTAATAATACATAACTTTATCTTGATCAGTGGCGGAGCCAGAAATTTTCAAGAGCCGGGGCTGAAGTTTAGTGTTAGCAACATTTACACATATCTGTTTAATTTGCCATATACTCACGATTTCCCATTTTACAGTAATTTTAGGACATAGCACATTACGTTGTACCAACTTCCCATATTTGAGGAGTTCAAAACCTAGCAAGGAAAACTTTTAACCAAAGCAACGACCTTTACATGCATATGTATGTTTACCTCTTTCAAGAACTTAGCATAATTGCTAAGAAGAAGCGAATTCCCTGGATTCTCAGCAATCAGCTTTTGATAGTAAACATCAGTATTATAACTCCCGTGATTCGGATCCCAAAACCCGGAACTTTCCTCACCATTATCTCCATTGTCAGATCTACCACCGCCACTGCCACCTCCACTGTGGATCTTCCCGCCAGCACCACCAACACCATCACCCACAAAAAGCCTCACCGATCCATTATCTCTCCCCTCAACTTCACATTCCTCGTACAACCCATTAGCCCCCCAAATCAACCCACACTCAAACGTCGAGATTTCATCTTTCTCCTCCCCCTCCTCTTCCACAGAGATCACGCTCGTCATTTCGTCGGAAACCTTCTGGGGTCGCAGCAGTGCCGGGAAGGCAAGGAGTCGGTCGGAGATGCGGGCGCGGGGCAGGTTGGGTGGCGGCCGGTGGTGGCAGGCGAGCTGGCTGTCGGTTGCGGAAGCCGGGGCTCAAGCGGGGGCTTGTCCCTCGCTGCCTCCGCCCCTGGTGAACGACTATATTGAAAAATCACACCAGGTAAATTCTTATGAAAGACTAGAGGGGTCACAAACGGTCCTACTTAAAATCCAATCTCCTTAGACAGAATTTTCCCAGACATGTAATTTAATAGCACAATAGTTCACCACAACTATACCCGACAATAGCTGTTAAATAAACAAATAAAGAACACCAGAATTTAATGAGAGATTTGGCCAATTATGCATACATCCTTGAACACTACTAAATTAATATTTTACTATTTCAAGAAAATAATACAAGAGAAATATTACAAAGAGAGAGAATTTTTTGCCTTAAGGAAAGATAGAAAATTTTGGGAAGATTAAAACTAAAGGAGGAGGGTTTATTTTATAAGAGAAGCAATCTCCCACAAATTCATATTTTTCCGATGTAGGATTTGCAATTGTGGGATAAGCCACAATTGTTGACAATTCAACAAATTTCTACCTTGGTGAATTCCACATCTTCAAATCTCACAAAACTCATCTTTAGTTGTGTCTTTAAATGCGCTTCAAAGCACCCATCTTCAATTTTTAGCAATGTTGATCAAGTTCAAATAGTGTTGGAACTTGACCGTAGTCATTACCTTTTTCAATGTATCAGCAAGATTCTCAATGGTCTGAATCTTCTGGATTGCTACTTCACCTTCTTCTAGAACCTCTCGTACAAAATGATAACGAACATCAATGTGCTTCATCCTTACATGGTAAACATAGTTCTTTGCTAAAGAGATAGCACTCTGACTATCACAATGTACTTTGATACGCTTCTGTCGAACCCCTAATTCACCAAGCAAATTTTAAAGTCAAATTGCCTCCGTAATCGACAAAGCAACTGTTGACTATAAGGTAGACCTCCAACTGACTGATGCCTTTGCAAGAGTAAACACATAACAATTAGTTGATTTATGCCTGTCCAAATCACCGGTAAAATCAGAATCACAATATCCAATTACACATTGACCGTTTTGCTTATCTCACTGAAATACCAAACCAACATCTACGGTGTTTATAATGTACCGTAGAATTCATTTCAAAGCTTGCCAATGTTCCTTTCCAAGATCATGCATATACTTACTCACAACCCTAATTATCTATAAAATGTCAGGCCTTGTACACACCATAGCATACAACAAACTACAAATAACATTTGTATACAATACTTTTGACATGCATTCCAGTTCTGCATCATTCTTTGGAGACAAAGATGTACTGAGCTTGAAATGAGGAGTGAGCGGAGTACTGACAAGCTTTGACTTTTCATTTAGGCCAAAAAGTTTTAGTACATTTCTCAGCTATTGATTCTGAGTCAAACAAAGTCTCCCTAATTCCCTTTCTCTACTTATCTCCATGCTGAGAATCTTTTTAGCTTCACCTAAATCCTTCATTTCAAACTCCTGATTCAACTGAATCTTCAATCTATCAATTTCTTTTAGATTTTTTGAAGCTATCAGCATATCGTCAACATACAGGAGAAGATAGATGTAGGATCCATCATGTAGCTTGCGAAAATACACATATCGTCAAAATAGTTATTGTATTTGCTACTTGTGTACTTCTGCCCCTCCATAAACTTGTTAAATCGTTTGTACCATTGCCTCGAAAATTGCTTCAATCTGTACAACTATCTTTCAAGTTTGCACACCAGCAACTTAAAAACCTTCTGGCTGAGTCACATCACAAGAAAATTACAAATTACTGACTGAAAAAATTTCGTAGTAAGTTAGTAATGGAAATTTAATTCCATCGGTAAACTTGTAAAAAATGGTATTTTTTGACAAAAAAATCCGTCAGTAAAGACGGAGCAAATTTATCGGCGAAACTTTGTTGACGATAGTAAAAGCTGTCGTAAAAATATGAGGCAATGGTTAGCGGTAAAAATAAGCGAAGAAAGAAATTTTCGTTGGTAAATTACTGACGGAACTATCATTCCTTCGACAAATGCAAACGGCGTCAGTAATGTTGTTTAAATTTAAATTAAAATGACGTCATTTTCATCTTAACAAAATTAAAAACTCGAAGCTCCTCCGCTGTCACTGCTCTGTAATTTTTTCACCCTTTTCGGTCCTTCTCTACATATTATGTTCTTCCATCTACTCATCTTCTATCCTCTTCCACCAAGTGCATCCATTGTGTTGGGTTTTCCGTCTTGAGGTAAGTTGTCCACTTACTAGTCTTGGTTTAATTTTATTGTCTTCAATTTTTGTATATGAACTGTTGTATGTTGGATGTGATGGTGTTATTGTGGATTGACTCGTGAGGGTTTATTAATCGGCAATTTTTTGTTTTTGTGTGGTTTATGTTGGTGAATAATGGAAGAAGACAATAGTTTTAAAACAAAATAGGGATGAATTTTAATAGCGTACCAAGTGTTTGATGAAAGTTCTGTAAAAGATCTCTAACATCGTTTATAATCTGGAATTGGTTCATTAATTTATAGAAAGTTTGTTTTATAAGTTGAATTATGTAAAGAGATATATCTTGATTGAATTGCATGCATATTTACCAATTAAAGATTACTTTAAAAGTATTATAAGATGAATTAGGGCCTATTGAAGTTTATGAAGAATTGTTCAGATTTTGTCCTTGAAAAGAAGTGTTATATACTTTACTATTGGTTGTGAAATGTTAGTCAAGTTGGTTTGAGTTTAGGAAGCAAATTAGGTGCTGAAATATGTTCCTTTAAATTACTTTTATAGCTACCATAAATTCAGGTTAAACATGAAAATTTGTTGAGCTTATATATGCCTATTTAGAGTGAGTCTCGATTACTCCATTTGAAGGTGATCCTTTAAAATCCATGTGTATTGATTAACCGAATGAAGTTGTACATAGGTGTCTTTGAAAGGTAGGAAAATGTTATAATAGGTATAAGAGTGAAGCAATATTCTCTCTTTTCATACATGAAATTTACTTCATTAATATCTAGTTTATATATAATAAAACATATATGTAAGAATTTACATAATATACAACATTATTAAAATGAAATTGGATAAATTTATCTTTATTAAACTATTGAAATGAAAGTATCTATCTAAAATCTTCCACTAGCATAATTAGATTATAGACTTATTTTGTTTGTTTTGTAACAATTGCCTTGTTGGCTTGACTCTTTGCATTGTAGCTTGGTATAGTAGGAATGGTAAATAAGCCTTAAATCAATTTAGTCTGATTCAAGGTAAACTAATTTAATTCAAGTTGAATGAAGTTTAATTTAGACTTGAGTATTTTTTTATTTTAACCTTTTTAGCTTCAAGTTGGACTCAAGCTCGACCTCTACAATCTAACCAGACCCAAAACTTGACTATATATATGAAAAACAAATCCTAGTTTTTGCTTCTTCAATTCTTCTCTTTTTTGTTTTCTTTAGCGTATCACTTCCATAATCTTTCTTCCATCTTTGTTTTCTGTCACAATGCTTTTCCTGCTTTTGTCATCTTTCTTTTCATAATCTTTCTTCTATCTTTCCTTTCTTTGTCACAATACCTCTTCCACTTTCACCATCTTTCTTTTCATCCCTATTCCTCTTCCATGACTAATGTTTTTTGTTGGCAATGGATGGTGGTGTTGATAGTGTTATTATTGTGATATTAGTGACCACTTGTTGTCTTTGCAATGAAAGGAAGTGTTGTTATTGTGGTATTGGTTGTGTTGTTTTGTTATTGTGGTATTGGTGACCATTTACTAGTATTTTTATTGCTTCAATCGAATCTTTGATTGGAAAAGTTAAGAATAAGCATTAATTGAAGGTGTGAGGTGAGGTGTTAAACTTTTGGATTAGGTCGGTCATATTTGGGCGAGTTCAAGCTTCAAACAGGTTTGAGAGTATCCAAAATCTGATCAAGTTCAAACTTAGATGCATGAGGCAAGCCTAATCGAGCTTTGAGTCGACTTGAACCCTAGGAGGGCTGAATTAGATAGATGATGAGCCCAACTTGGCCTAGATTTTTGCCATTCATATGCTATAATATGTACATTTTCTTTTATTACATATCTTAGTTAAAAAATAATAAATTAGAAAAAGTTAAAATATTCTTTAAAACATAATTTTACAGTAAGATTCACTAAATTAATATCACCAAAACTATATTGAATTGTACTATTTTTTATAAAAATGATTTACAAGATTTCCAAGACGAATGTATAATTTTACTTACTATAGTAAAAGAACTTAAGACATATGTTATTGTAAATATCTAAAACTTTTACATATAAAATTTTAAAACCTTTAACATATGTAATATTTTCAATTAAAAAATTAAAATAATTAAATTATAAATAATAGAATAACCATTAAATTTTAAATATAAATGAATATTTCTAATTTAGAACTATAAAAATAAAATAATAATTATTATTATTTAAAAACGCAATTAAATCAAAGCATTTGACACATAAAGAACAATTTTGGATAATGTTATAATCACTATTATAAGGTCAAACTTGAATTTTTTTTAAAGTTTAGATAATTTGAGTTTGAATTTAGTTAATGTTAGTTTAGCCATTTAAGTATAACTAATTTATTGTAATTTTTATACTTAAAATTTTTCAAATGTAAATTGGACTTTATAATTAATTTTGAATCCAAGTGAAACCTAAACTGAGTAGGTTTTAATATAATCACACTTAACTCCAAGCATTAGCCCAACTTCATTAAAGTTTAAGAAGGCAAAAATGAAAATTTTGACCATAAGTAAAGGACATAAGTGATCCTATAAGGATTTAAGCAATCATTAGATGACATTGCATAAAAATTATTCCTATTTTTGCCTTGAGTATTATACCCTCTAGGTTTAGAATGTGATCCATACATGAATTTTCTTTTGTTTGGGAGTTAGAGGATGATAGATGGGTATGTATGCTACGTTATTCACATTTATAAGATGCAATATGATCATATGAAGATTCAGACATAGTCTCATCAATAAGGTTAATTGTTGTCTTTCGCCACAATAATGGTTCTGCATAATAATGGTTATGATCTTGCAAAAAATTTATATGTTGTCTTTGTCCATATGTGATATTGCAAAAAATGGTTATAAGTTGTAGGATATAAAAATATTAATAGAAGGAAAACAAAATATGCAACACAACTTAAAACTTATGCATATCTATACCTATGCTCAATTCAAACATTATAAAAAACTACCTAATTATTTATTGTCTTTCTTGTAGTCTATGTTCTGTGATTAAGAGCATCGATAATTGTCCAACCTCATCCGTCTTCTTTGTAGTTTGCGATTGTTCATCTATCAAGGTAAGTCGTTCAATTAAGTAATGTCTACAATATGATCAATTTTGTGTTGTTCTTTGCAATTTTACCTCTAACAATGATTGATGAGTTTTTAGGCTAGGGTTTAATAGTCTAAGTATTTATGTTTGTGCATTGTTTAAATTGAAACATAAAGACTTGAACTTCAATGTGATTAATTCAAACTTAGTATTAATATAAGAAATTCAAGCAATTGACATGAAAATTCTTTATATAATAAACCCCTAAGATGCTATATAGGCTAGAAACTCGTGACGCAACTCTCATGAGGCTTATCGGTGAAAAATTTCATAAACTTAAGAGTCACAACAAGAACTTGCTTTCTCGATTCATTTGGTCTAACAATGCCACATACTATAGTGCTTGTTTAAATTCAAACTTTGGAAATGAACTTCAATGTGATTAATTCAAACAAAATATCAATATAAGAAATTCATGTAATTGACATGAAAATTCTTTGCATAATAAACTCTTAGGATGGTATATAGACTGAAAACTTATGATGCAACTCCCATGAAGCTTATTGGTGAAAAATTCCGTGAGACTAGGAGTCACAGTAAGAACTTGCTTTCTTAATTCATCTGGTCTAACAATGTCACGTACCTTGTTTATATTCAAACTTTGGAAATGAACTTGTAGGTTAATAATTCAAACATAAAGACATTAACTTCAATATGATTGCTAGATCTAGTGTTGTAATCAGTATATGTAAGCAAAAAATGTGTTTTTGATCTTTTTGAGGAAACTAAATTTATTTATTGTAAACCAATTTTCACTCTTTTTATTTTAATATAAAGTTAGAAAAATAATATGTAAGTGCTTTTTTTACTTCTTAATGTCACTTCTTATAGTATATTGGTTGGAAATTGCTTTATTTGACTGATACTCACATATGTTGTCCATTAAGTCAATATATCGATGAGCCAAGTACAGTTCATTTGTAGGTTGTTTATACGACATTAAGATATATTAAGGATAATAAAGATCAAAGCCTTATCTTTCCTAAAAAAATCTTCTATGCAAAAACTTACTAAAATCAGCTGACTAAACTTACTTGTAAAAAAGTTTTTTGACTTACTAAAATCAGCTGACCAATAATTATTGCCAAATTGTGAGACCATGACTTAATTATCTTCAATTGCTTGAATATTGAATATAAAGTCTAAAGGGCATATTTATGATCGAAATTTTGATAAAATTCTTGCTTGGTATGATAAATCATTGCCTTCTGATCATACAGTGGTTGATAATTTCTACAATATGAAGAAACTTATAAGGGGTTGGTTTGCGAGTTGAAAAAATTAATTATTACAACTTGGGATGTGTGTTGTTTTGGGGAGATAATGTGAATTTACAAGAGTGCAAATTTTGTGGTCAATTTAGGTTCAAACCTAGAAAACATTTTATGAAACATAAATTAGTACCCTAGAAGTGGATGTATTATTTCTCGCTAACTCTGAGATTTCAAAGACTATATGCCTTTATGTTACTGTTTCTTACATGAGATGACATAATGAACGCGAACAAGAAGATGAAATAATGAGCCATTCATTAGATGCACTCGCATGGAAACATTTCAATAACACCCACTCTAAGTTTACAACTGCAAGTCGAAATGTTAGGTTAAGATTGTTGACAAATGGATTCCAACTTTTTGGTTAATCTAGCCAACAATATTCACCATAGTTAATTATAATTACTCCTTATAATTTGCCTCTATAGATGTGTATGAATAAGGCATATATGTTTGTAGTAAAAATTTTGGTTGGAGAAAACAAAGTATCTTTTGGGATTTTTCTCATTGGAAAACTAATTTGATACATTATAATCTAGATGTAATGCATATCGAAAAAATATTTTTAAAAAGTTGTTCAATACCATAATAAACATTGAAGGGAGGATAAAGACAATACAAAATCACGAGCTGATTTAAAACTTTTTTGTAGAAGGAATGAGTTAGATAAAGATCTTCGTACCATTAAATATCCAAAAGTATGTTACATTTTAGAAAAAACAAAAGGAAATTTTGTGTGAATGGTTGAAAAATCTAACATTTCTTAATAGTTATGTTTCAAACTTGACAATGTGTGTAGACATGAGGAAGTACAAATTATATAAGATGAAAAGTCATGATTGTAATATGTTTATGCAAATGCTAATTCCAATTGCATTTTAAGAGTTGCTATCGAATAAGGTTTAGGAAGCTATAACATAATTAAGTTTATTTTTCAAAAGCTTAACATCATCTGAAGTAAAGTTGGATTAAATGGAAAAACTAGAAAGGAAAATTCTAGTTATCTTGTGCAAATTGGAAGGGATTCTTCCTCCAAGTTTCTTTAATTGTATGGAGTATCTACCCATACATTTAGCACATAAGACTAAAGTTACTGGTCTAGTTCAATATCGATGGATGTATTTGTTTGAGAGATAATTATAGTTAATATTTAAATAAAATTTATAGCATGTTTTAATCACATAATTGCAATAACCCTATTTGTAATGTAGGTTTTTGTATCACTTGAAGAAAAATGTCAAAGAAAAGGCTAGAGTTGAAGGTTAGATATGTAATGCTTATTTAGTGAAAGAAGCAAGTATATTTTGTTAACATTATTTTGGGTTGCATATGCACACAAGAGAAAGAAAAGTTCCTCGTATTTGATGGTAACTTATCGATTTCTACATATATAGGACAAACATATGGATGTTTAACAAGAAGAATGTTAACAGAAGAAGAAATAGAGGCTACACATGCTTACATTTTATTGAACTTTCAAGAGGTTCAACCTTTTGTGCAGTACGTTTAAGTTAATTTTGAAATTGATTATTTGAGTTTTCAAAGTTAGTGTTGTTCACAACTAAAATACATAATAATGCTTTTAGATTATACGAGAAATGATTACACAAGCTAATGCCCGAAATAACACATGATGATATTAATAAAGAAGATGAAAGACACTTTCCTTGATGGTTCGAGAAATATGTAAGTTTTCACTTGTAATAATTGAAATGGTTGAATTATCATATCAAAGTGTTAAAATGACATTATACTATTTAATTTGATAATTTTTTTTGTAGGACCAAAAAATACAATAGAGAACAAGTTCATATATGATCTTGTGAAAAGACCTTTGTGAACTATTAAATCGTATTTGATATATTTTTTAATGGATACAAATTTCGTACAGAATATTATGGTCATAGCATAATATAGTAAATAGTGAGGTTTGTATACATGGAGAATTGATGGATTACTATGGTAAAATTATTGAGATACTTAAAATTGAGTGCTCTACATTGCCAATAAAACAAAATCTGATATTTAAGTGCGAATGATTTGATCCAACTCCTAATATTGGAACAAAAGTGCACAGTTGATACATTCTAGTTGAAATCAACCAACGAAGAAAATTTATACAATTTGAACCTTTCGTGTTGGCGGTGCAAGTGATTCAAGTCTATTATGTCCCTTTTCCTATCTTACAACGTGATAAGTCAGATTGATTGGCTGTTTGCAAAGTAAAACCTAGAGCTATTTTTGAATTTCATGGAAAAGGAGAAAAATAAGAGAATTTAAAGTAAAGCATTTCAGGAAGATGTTCATGAAATAAATGCATATGTAACATATGACGATAATGAACATTTGAACGATCCAAATAATAAATATGCTAAAATTTCCTCTAGAGAGGATGAGGAGGGCAACAGATTTAAAGAGGAGTCTGAGTTTGATTCTAATTCTTCAGGAAAAGAAGATGATGATGATTTTGATTTATAATTAAGTGATGATAGCGATTAATTTGTGTAAGTAATATAATATTATATGAATAAATTTATTATTGCATCAGCAATATATTGTTATATATTTAATTTCTATTGTTCTATTAGTGGAATAATCAATAAAATATGAATTTCAACTTAAAACTATGCCATAGAAGAGAAAATCGGATATGATACAACCAAGGTTCAGGTTACCACGATTTGGACAAGCTAGCATATGTCCAAGTGAAGCATCACTTTCTACAGATAGTACATAATCAGGTACTGCATGTCTAGCTAGTGCACATCTAGATCAGGCATCACCTTCCCTACCTACATCCCCTGTAGAGTCACATTCCCTACCTACTGCTACACCATCCAACACCCCTGCGCCATCCAGCACCCTATATCGATAGATATCTGGGGTAAACATTGCAAATGAAGGAGACGGTCTCCAAATTAGAGCTAAGGGAGTTAATGGAAGAACTTACATCTCAAAAATTTGTGAGTGAATTTCTATAAATTTTGTAATACATGCTTGATAACACCGTAGGTTTATACTTAAGTTATAGGACTTAATTTGAAAATGATCTAAAAATGCTTATATATTAGGTTAGTTTTATATGGAGCGTGCTCTAAAAATATCTCATCCAAGTTCAAGGATATGATAGATCTTGAGGGTTATATATGAAAGAATATCTCTCACGTGACAAAGGATTTTTATTATCAGGAGTTTGAGGTACAAAAAATATATTTTTAATATTTTATATTTTATCTAATTTTATACATTGATTAGATAAATATTATAGTTTATAAGTACTTATAGTATTTTTTCTTTTTTCAGAAAGAATTTTTTTGGGATTCAAAATTTGATGTTGTTATTTATAATGTATGGGATAGGTAAGCTCGGACATGTTATAGAGATTTTCTTGGTTCGATACACAAGAATAGTGTATGACCTCCTTATATATCTGAAGAAATATGGAGTTGTTGGCAACAGTATTGGGCATCACCTAAGGTAATGTCCATTTTAGAGATGTGGAGGACTGAAGGGAGATAGTCTAACCGTACACACTGGAGGATCTATAGCCCACTAGGAGCATATAGAGAAACTTGAAAGTATCCAAAACTTTACACTTATATTCTCATTTTTGTACTTTGATGTATAAAATTTGATTTCAATGTAATTTCATGTATGAAATTTTGACTGAAAATATATGTGTATTATGGAGAATAATAATGTTATAAATGTCTAATATTATTAATGATTGTGTTGTTGAGTAAATTGTTTAACAGGGGTAAATACCATAAAAATAGAGGAAACTCTGCTGAAATTTGTGTAAATTGTAATTCACTTCTAACAATTTATTTTGATGCAGGAAAAGTTTATCGACAAGAAGCCTACACTACACTAGCTCTTTTTGCACACTCATACTAAGAAGCATGATAGTGTGACCTTTGTCAACACCCCATGTAGACAACTTCATGTGTATAAAATATATACTTTAATATTAATTCTTAAAAAGTATTACTTGTTAATATAAACAATTATAATGATAGGACCAAATATAAGAAAGTATTGAATGACAGTCTCAAAACTTTGAAACTTTTTATAAGAGTCAGACATATCTTGATGTAGTGGGTAGTAGCGACCACTGTAAAAAGATTTTCGGCTTAGGTTTATTTGCAAATACATGCTATTCACAATCCTCCACATCCATTACAACTGGATCTAATAGGCGACCCGCATCAAATGAGAGAACTGCTCAGTTTGAGAATACAATAGAGAAGCTGATGAAGTGCATAACCCAGCTTTGTAAAGAGGTGGATGAGTTGAAGGGGAGGGACAATACCTCATCGTAGCAGCCAGAGCATCTACCTTCCCCAACTGCATAGCTTAGATGGATAAGTGAATGTATTTAGTGTTTTGATACTCTTAAGTTTTTATAAGAATTCCTAATTTGTAGTTATTTTCAAGATACTTATTAGTGTACATTATAATTTTTTACTATATTACCAATCAGGATAATTTTAATTTTATATTATCAATAAATGTTATATTATTTTCAGAAATTAAATATACAAAAAATCAAAAGATTATCAATAGAAAACTCGAGATGGAAGTGAGAAATGGTGGTTGAAATTTATAATAGTTAAATTTCTTGATGGAATTAAAATACTCCGTTGGTAAATTAACGACGGAATATTATAATTTTGTGGGTAACTTACCGATGGCATAATTTATCTTATCGGGAAAAATTTAGCGATGGATTTACAATTTACTGTCGCTAATTTCACCGACAGAATATTGTGAATATGTCATAAATTTAGCGACGAAATATTGCAAATTTACTAACAAAAATACAAAACTCTATCGCAAAATGTACCAATAGTTATACAATATTCCGTCTCTAAATTTGCAATGGATTCACAATATCCGTCACCAAAATTTACCTACAGTCGTTTCTCTGACAACTCTTTCCGTCTGTAATTTTTGTCGCCAACTTTGTTTTCCTATGGAAATCTTTATTTTCTGTCGATAATTTTAGCCGCTAAAACCTATTTTTCTTGTAGTGTCATATAGATTTCCTCCTCCATGTCTCAATGTAAAAACATGATTTTTACACCCAATTGAAGTTGTTCTATATCAAACTGTGCTACCAAAACCAACAAAATTTGAATGGAGAAATGTTTTACAACTGTAGAAAAAACTTCATTATAGTCAATTCCCTCCATTTGACCATAGCCTTTGGATACTAGCCTTGTTTTATAGCAAACATCATTCTTGTTAGGAAATCCATCTTTCTTTGAGTATACCCATTTGCATCCAATTGCCTTCTTTCCCTTAGGGAGACTAGCTAGCTTCCAC